>SCLD01089580.1:0-13534 GCA_004367895.1 Oikopleura longicauda | reverse complement strand
ATTTTTAGCCACGATATTGTTGAGTAAGTGATTTTGGGTTGGTTAAATGGGATTGGAATCGATGTCACCATGAGTGATCAAAATAAGCTGATTCAAAAATTAAATATTTTTTTTTTAAAACATACAGTATATTTTCAAGTGAGCTCAATTTGAGCATTGATGTGTATATTACCAAATTTCATTTTTTCAACATAAAGCCGTAAAAACTCATTGAAAACTAAATAGGAGAAAACAATGTTTAAGATGGTTAGAATATAGTGTGAGCAAGGTATAGAACAACCATTCCTTTGATGCTTCTCGTCCGATTTTTTGAAGGCTATTTTAAACGTAATTCCGACTTTTTCTTCCAAAGTCTGGAACCCCAGCTATATGATGAACGAGATGTTAGATTGTTTTTTCAGTGCTGGGTCTAAACAGTATATTTTCGAATCAGCTTTTACTAAAATAAACCTTATTTGAACTTGATTGGAAATTAATTTTGGGTTAATCAAGCATAATTTGATATTTTAAATGGGTTCGGAATGAATCGATATTATTACGAACGCTTTCGAGTGACCATTCTTAGTTTCATTTTTTACAATGTGAATTATGATTTGGAAATTTATGACTTTATGAGTCATATAATATGACTCATCTTAATTTTCAGATCCCTCAACGGCGTCACAAATCCCCGAGACGGTTGAAATTGGTAACATTGGCGACACCAAAACAGTATCATGCGACATACCAGCATGTTCGGAAGGTCGAGCTAATTGGGTTTGGCGACCTTCCGAATACAATGGATGGGGATTCGACTGCTTGTCACGTGATCAAACCGGAAAGTGTCGTTGGGACTGGGGCAGAGGCCGTGACGATTCATTTAACAGTTGGCGAACTATCGAACAGCTTGACAATGTTCTTGTTGGCGAAAGACATGAACTCACCATTCTCGAAATGGGACTGAAAGGTCGGTTTCAAAGCTTATTCCGAGAAAACTATATTTCCTTCTTTTTCAACCATTTTGTCTGGGAAAATCTCGGAATACTTTTGAACCAACAAAAGATAATCGAGTGTATGGCCTCGTCGACCCAATGACTGGAGCTGAATTAAAAGTGGTCACGGTCAAAGTAGGAGAAGCGCCAAGCTTTCCTTCTGATATTGAATGTATAACACATCTTGATCAAATGACAATGAACTGTAAATGGGAATTAGGAATCGTTTTTATTTTCAAAGTTAATAATATTTTATTAATGATATATCCTCTATCAACCATACCTATAGAAAATTGATGGCAAAATAAAACCGTTATAAGGAGAAAAAGCTCTTTTGCCATGGGCTCGAACAAAGTCATATCTGAAATATACAACGACCATTATTGATAAAATGCAAGAAGCTGAAACATACAAACTTGAATTTAGTGATTCAGACGTTCTGTTGCCATGTCCAAGTCCATGTGACTCTGGTTCTCAAGGATGTTGCAATTTTAAGCTGGAATTGAACGATATAATTCTCAATCCTGCTCGGACATATCGCTTTGAAATCACTTCCGAGAATTTATTCGGAAGAATGGTAATGCAGAAAGGAAACTCAAAAATCATCCACGTCACCCCATCACAGAAAATTCAACCGCTGAGCCCTGAAATCAAATCAATCAGATCTCCGAACCAATACGATGGATCATCTCTTATGGTGGAGGTTCAACCAATTAACTACACTCAATCAGTTGGCGAACCCGTTTACCAACACAAGGCAGAATTTCGCGTACAGGGTACCCTTGATTGGCAGTCGACTGGCTCGGACAGTACTGACTTGGTTCTTGAACTGTCCAAACTGCTACCATTCCATGTTTATGAAATCCGCGTCTGTCGCCGGCCTGCATTTGGTGGATTCTGGTCTGAGCCTTCTGAAATTTCGCTCTACCAAACTCTGCCCGTCGAGCCAACCTTGGCCCTGGCCCCCAAATACACAATTTTATCAAAATCAAATTCAAAATCGAAAATCAAATTCTTTTGGCCACCATATTACCAAAGAAACGCTGCTAATACAACAATTAGTTTGAGAATCGATGGAAACGATTGTAATCTAGGTAAGCTTTCAAATGAATAAAGAGGGGAGCCTCTTCCCGGTGGTCATTTGGTCCGAATCACGCATGGCCCATGCGGCATGGGGCAGTAAATACACGATGATCATCGGGGAGACGCGCCTCATTTTACTCACATTTTAATTGGTGCCCAAATTAAAAAAAACCCTTTTAAGATGAAACGATCAATCGAAGACTCTTCAATGACGTCATTGGAATTGAGCAAACTGAAAAAATTGTTGAACTTGACACATTTAAATGTCTGGAAGCAACTTTTACCATTTTCAATGAAAAAGGTCACTTGGAGTCGCCTTTGTTAACAATAAACCTTGAACAAGTCAATGCACTAGCGCCATCTATCGACATCACAACTGGCGAAATTGGTGACCTAACCATTGACTTTGAAAACGAAGAAATTGGACTTGGAAACAAATGGAATGACGCAAGCATTTATGTTTGTTTTAGGTTCGTTCTTTTCATTGGCAAGCGCATTCTGACCAATCAGAATTAATTTCTAATTTTAGTCGAGAAGGAGATTCGAAAGCGGAGCCGGAAACTTGTCACCGGCAGGATGTTAACACCTTGTTATAACTACAATGTTTATTTACAAGTCGGTGAAGGGGCCATTTCATTGAGATCAACACCAAAAAAGATTCAGTCAAACGGTAAGAAAAATTTTAGTTACGTAATTACAATTACGTAACAAACTTTAGTTGTCAAAGTTATCACGTGTTGAGTTTTGAACACTTTGGTCATGAATCATGACTCATTTTACGTAATACTAAAAACTGGATAATCACGTAATAACTTTATAATTACATTGATTTTTAAGGAGCATTCAACATGAATATTGGTGCTATTGGTGACATCATCGATCTATCATCAAAGTCTGGACCAGAAATTGAAGTTATTTATGAAGTGAACAAATCTGCTGCAATGATTTATGACATGCATCCGGTGGTTTCTTTTAAAAATCATAAAAGTGACTTCGTTTATCATAAAAAGGTTTGTCCCCAGAAGTGAAATCCGAAATTATTGACTTGGGGGGTTTTTAGACTGATCCATTATTTTGATATTTTAAATTGATCCATTTTTTAGATTGATCCAAAATTGACAACAGTTAAATTGGTTGAAGATGATGGAATAATTGGTGGTGGAGATGTTGAAGTTTGGCTTTCACTTTGTTGCGATGAAGATTTGGCATCGTGTCACGCTCATACTGAACCACAAAAATTATCACTTCGTGCTGGAAGTAAGTCTCACTCCGGAACCGAAAATTTATAGAAATATAAAAAGTTTTTGAGTAGCGCCAAAGAGCAAACTATAATTTCATTTCTAGAACCGGGTGCAGTGACAGATTTGTCAATGATTTGGAATAATGAATTGTCTGGATATGAACTTCAATGGACGAATCCATTAAGATCAAATGCTCGAATCACAGGTTATCACGTGATAGTTCATTACTCATATCCTTCCCATGCGAAATCAACTTCTGGTAGCCAATCAGCTATTGGCGAGGAAACTGTCTACCTGTCATCACAAGAATTCAATCACTTCAGTTTGTTGGAGGCTTGTTCAAATATCTTTGACAGTGTCAATGTGACTATTGCCGCCTACGGAACTGGTGATGAGTCATCGATGATTCCCGGCAAACCAACGGATTATCAATTTGATTGCGCCGATATGATGATTGTCGGATTATCGATTGGTATTCTCATTGCTATTGGACTCCTTGCAGGCTTGTTATCACTAATTTCTATTGATTTACCATTCGGAAACCAGGTTAAGATGGTTTTGATAGTGCCCATCTATGATTGGTCAACTCGAATGATGCCACAAATTACCCGTTTTGATTTGCGGACCAATAATAGATCATAAATGATAACATTAAAAAGTGACTCTTATTGTAATGTTGGTTCTTTCGTATGTTAAACGCCACGAATTGAAAACATATGTGACGGCAGTTGTATGGCCAGAAATAGAAAAACCAAGTTATATCACCATCCCATCGTCACGTGATGACTCATCTTTCGGTTCTAAACAACAAAATGATGATGACGAGGATGAAGATCGTCTTCTACTTCCGAAAAATGTTCGAAAGACTTCCGAAGGTATTATTGAAGCTGACGTAAAGATTCAAAAGATTCCAGACCAAAAAAACGAAAATGCCGATTCTGGCGTTTCTGGTTCAGAATATTCTGGATCAGAAAAATCAGTCCCAATTTACAGTCTTTCTAATGGACTGTCCAATCATTATCGAGGACTGCTCGATTTCAACAGAAGAGGTATGTTAAACATTTTTTTGCATCGAAAATACCGGTATCATCTCTCCGGAGCCTCTGGCGCACCCCAAGATCATAATCGGTTTTCTTTTGACTACGAAGAACCACAATTTCTCCGTATTTTTAGTAGTTGGCATTTATCGATCAGCGCCAGAAATTAAATTCTATAAACAATTTTGTTATAACTCCAATTTTACTAGGAAGTCAAGCGTCGTCTGGCATCTCATCAGGTGGCAACTCTTTCCGATCCGGCAATTCTGGAAATTCTGGACGTCCATCCGTTGTGTCATCGAATCATAGTGGAGATTCAGTCCTTGCAAAATCAAATCATGGTTCCAACAAAATTGGTTTTGCATTTCCAGATTTAAAGCTTCCAATGATGATGTCACCAGCTCATATGGACATTACAGAGCCCTATCCAGCTCCAATTGGATATTCGATCATGGATTCAAACTTTGGACTTAAATCAAGACCAGCCAATATGAACGATCAACTCAATTATGTCACTCATGGTTACGTCGAAAATCAAGGTAAATTAAAAAATCGAGTATAAACTAAGACAAAAATATGAAAATCCGTTCAATTAATGGTGGTGCCTTACACCAAAGGTCTCTTGTTTTTTCATATTGAGTTTTCATTATCATATTTTAGTTTTTAACATGCAAAACATGCCAACAGCTTTCTTGGAGAGTTTCAAATTGATGAAATCAGAAATTGCCAATTTGGATTCGCCCGATCCGTACTACCCCAGCTCAAATGGACACAGACAAACATACTCAGACGGATATAGTGACGAACCACTTTATAAACCAATGTCGGTTCTAATCCCACCGAAAAATATTTCTCATTTACCCGTTATCGATCAACATGACGGTTATGGAAAAGTAAGTCATCATATTAACAATAGCGTAACCATGACGTAAAAACCCTCACGTAATATTTAAAAAAAAAATTAAGTCACCTCAATTCATGTCTTTTCTCAACGCTCAGCCAATGAAAAATCAGCCAATGAAAAACCAGATGAGATTTCCACCATTTGGCGGATCCATCGGTTCGAATGGAATTAGTATCGGCTACAGCAGCGACGAATACACCACCGGCGCAAAGTTTTTACCAACCCACGGACACACGGACTATGCCCCATTTCACAGACATACAAGTCTTCCTGGACCATTTGACAATATCAAAAAATCATTCCCAATGACCAATTATAATACGAATACAAATAGTAACAATCCGTCACCAACACAACCACTATCAAAAGGTGGCGTTGTTGGACCAGATGGTTACACTCTTGATAATGATGGATATAATGCGGCTGTTCTTGACCAACTTCAACCAAATGCTGACGGATATGTCGAAGATAATGTATTGCCCACAGCTTTTACTCCACTTGCGATGGCAAAATGCCAACAACCACCACAAATGATGGCGCCACAAGTGGTGAGTTTGACCGTTTTTAGCTGTTTTTGGCCGTTTTAAAAGCCTTGTTTCCATATATTTATGACAAAAATGGAAGGACTGAAATTTGAACCCACTTAACCTTATTTTAAGAGCGGGTACCTTCCATTTGACCGAGCAATGAGAACATTTGGAATTGATGAGTCATCAATCACCAAAGACGAATATCTTTTATCATCCCGTTTGGCAGCACTTCACAATCCGCCAATGATAGAAAATATGATTCCAGTGTCATATGTCAGCGAATACACAACGGACATGTTTATCCCGTCTACGCAAAATAAAATAATTCCCGGCTATGTTTCAATAGAAGGCGCCCAACTCCTTCAACAATCCTAATTTATTCAGTTCAACCTTTCATTCAATCTCCGAACCGGTTCAAACCAGTTTTGATGCGGTTCAATCACGATCCTTTAACATAAACCCAACTTCCAGTCGTCTGTAGTGATCTACAGGACGTACAGTTCATGTGTTTTTGCCTGTAGTACCTGAGCGGTACCAGTGTGGTTTATTTTGGCATTGTGCTAACGTGAACCTCTCTTCTGTAAATAAAACCCTGCCATTGAAAAATATGTCTCACTTGATATTGGAAATTTTTATGGTGCTATTTCGGCAAGGTAAAACCGTATTTCTCTAAAATACACTTTAGTATAACATATTGGTCCACATACTAAAATTATAACTAAAATTCATATCAAAATTTTCTGAATGGCGCCCTCTATTTTGTATATTCGGAAAGTCGTTCTTCTCTTTTCTCCCTTTGCGAGTCTAATATGATATTTTATTTGGTTATACTTTTTATATGATATAACACTGAGCCAAGAAGCGTTTCCGTATAAACCGTACTTAAAATTTAAGTCTTAAATAGTGAATCATGAAATTTCAATAATATGAAATCATTTTGTTTGCTCGTTTCTTTAAGTTTGTTGGAATGAAAGAAAGAAACACTGAGAGGGGTTTACAAAGAACAGCCGAATGAACGGAGTTCTCAGCCAATCAAATTGAGACGTAGGGCGAATAAGCCAATCAAATACCAGTCAATTTCGAAATGCATATTAGCTAGAAATCTGCAGTGTTTTTTGGACGGTGGTGAACCTTTTATTTAAGGTATTTAATAGGGATAGTGAAAGAAAACAATTTTACTACCACAGTTTCTTCATTTTTTCTCGTTCCATCTGTTGAGTCATAAAGTCTGCTGAGTCGTCAATTTTTTCGTCTCAACCAACTCTTGCCTGACCTACCATCAGTCACTCGTATTTGTATCTAATACAATCATTAACGTTTTTTACGATTTAAGAGTAAATAGAAAAGATGATTATTTGAATATATTTATATAAAAGCAGATAATGGGAATTGAAGATACTGCGAAGGGTTTTGTAAAAAGGAATGAGTTATGGCATACCCTGGCATCTTTTGACCAGCGACCATCATTCATCAGGTGACATAACATGGATCGATGGAAAAGCGTTTCCGCGGTATACCCGCCCCGTGTCCGTGTCCGAGATTTTTCAAAAACCCGAGGGATCTATGCAAAAAAAATTTAGATATCATTATGTGCTATTTTAAAGCATTATTCGAAACTCGGAATCCTATAATATACGTCACAACTATGAAAGTGTTGGGAAACTGAAGACCATAAAAACATCTAAAAGATCAACTCGTAATGATAGTGAAATAATAATTTTTAAATGGTCGCATTCGATATTTGATTTCCTAGCTTCAGGTCACGTTTCCTGTCGATAAAAGCTCATTTTGCGCATGGAAATAACTTATGCGGATCATTGATTGCCAAAATGCGGGTAATTTCTTTTTCTCGACTTCAACAATGATAAAGTCAGATATTGTTGTTTCATGATTCATGTTGACTCATGATTCATGAGTCATGAACGATGTGTTCACACGATGAAATCCCATGCACATAACGTTTCAGTCCGTGAAATAGTAAAAGTCTTACTACATCTTAGTGGCTATAAATGAAGTCTAAAATGAATCGTTAAATCTAATCGAATTATTCATTTTATTGGTCTTTACTTTGCGAAAAGTCTTCGAAAGCGCTTCGTTAAAACCTCGCATCTCTTGGACCCCAAAATGACTCGTCCATCATAAAGGCTTCATGACCGCAGGTTAACTCATATAAAGTATTCAAAGATATTCAACCCGGATTGGTGTCGCATGGTGGTTCACAAACTTCTTTTTCCGGGTCATCATTTCCGCTGGACTCGCAAAAAGTGTTTATAGGAACCGTTTCAATTTTTGTCTTTCGTAACAAAACTTTCGTGAGTTGTCATGATTCAATACAGTCCTCCTTCGAAACTTTGTCATGCCAAACTTTGTCGTATTTTTTTTTTATTTTTCTCGAATCAATTTGAGATCATTTCCATTGCCGACCAAACTTTGTCGTATTTCACGAGCTTCGGGCATACTAAAAAACGACAAAGTTTCGCAGGGGACTGTACTGATTGATAAGATAACGAGTTTGTGCAGATATTGACACAACTAAAGTGATGCACTAAAAGAATTCCAATGCAACACAAAGTCACCTGGTTGTAAAGAAATCTGTTACTCATGGTTTCTTCCAATAGAACCAGACCGTTTCTGGGTTATAGAAACCGTATTTGTTTCTGCACCGTCAGTCTTCTTTGTTTTATATGCGAGGTAAGTGAACAAGAAACGCACCGAAACTTCTGGTGTCGAAGTAAACCGGTACTCAATATTTGGATTTCAATTTAAGCGCAAAGCAGAAGGTATATCAAGCGGAGATTAAAGAACTCAAATCTAAGCAAAAAGAATCTAACGATTACAAAAATAGAGAATATAAATTCTTGACGTTACAAAATGGAAAAGAAGTAAAAATAAAGAAGAAAGTTGATTATTATAAAGCTGACTTAGATTCATTTGTTGAAGTGGTTTGGACATCAGAACTAAGAACAGCATTCATAATACAATTGCTTGCACGATTATTTATTGAAGTCATATTCTTTTTTCTTTTGTTTTTGATTCAAACTGAGCAAAATCACAGCTGGAATGTAAGTAGTATTTGAAGTTCAAAATTTGAACCTAATTATCGTTAAAAATTACGTCAGCTTTTTTATCCTAAGAGGTGCGTCAGTGTTTGTCACTTTAGTGCAGAGTTCTAAGTTATCGGTATTATCTCTGGTACTTCATATCATGAAACCAAAAGCACTGATATTATCAAACTCGATCATATTCGACTCACTTCCGACATTTTCGACGGGGTTGATTTTGACAACGTGGGAGTTTCTACAGGAGATGAGAGCCTTGCTCATCGATCAGCTGGGTGACCCAGCCTGGGTCCTCCTTATTCTAAAAAACATCTGTAATTATTTGGCGAGGGACACTAATAGCTAGATAAATTTGAAAGACATTTGGAATCTTAATTTACTCTGATTTTGAAAACAAAAATATATTTGGAATCCTCGGATCGAGCTGATTCTAATGCGTAATAATCTTTTGTATTAAGTTTTTTTCTGTATGGAGTGTACCACATACGTATGTTTGCGATCATGGTCACATGGATGATCTGACTCTCTTTGTTGAAATTGATGGCGTCCAAAAAGCCCTTTATTCACCTTGTAAAACTGATGAAACAATCTATTGCTATGTTAATCGTTACCGCGAGAAGACTATAATCCTACTTTATATGGTAATATTTACATGTATTTCAATCTCTTTGACAGTCGCAGAGCTGATCTTTGTTTCAACCAAATACGGATTGGGAACACATCGACCGTATGATCAGAAAAAAGGGATCGCAAAGAAAATGGCAGACGATAAAATCATGAAAAGATCGAGCCGAATGAACACTATTCCCGATAAGGATCCTGAAAATGGAAAACTTATACCACCATATGGCTAAAATGTAGCTCAACATCTCAAATGATTATATTATATGATCCGTATTATACGCTGTAAATTATTGCTTTTTGAGGTTTAAGAATAAATAAATTTAATTTTTATCAGATCTCTATTTGAAAATCCATGGTTCAATTCAGGCCTCGACGGACGCAGACGGCTGCCCGCGAACATGCCACCCGTCCATGTGGACGACGGACGGAAACTTTAGCTTAGGCTGTCCACCTCATGAACGAATTCAGACGCTGGACAGTGAAAACCATTTTTAGTCGAAAATGATGAAAGTGCTTTTCAATATAAAATATGAAGAAAAACTTCAACAGAATAATGAATATTTATTATGAAGAAATATTGTATATATATATTTACATTTTTACAGATTAGTATATTAATATTGAGTATACAGTATACTATTTATGTGAGTCATGCAATAATACACATATTCATTATCGCACCATATAGCTAGGTATGATTTATATTACATGAGTCACTCAGTGTTTAAATTAGCAATCTCTTCGTCATATTGATCAATCTTTCTTGACATAAGCTCCTTGCATGGTCCGAGAAGTCGTTCGAAAGCATTCACGTCAAGCACTTAAAATTTCATTATAAGCCCATTCAAGAGTGGAATGTCAGCAATGAACTTACTCCCGACAGTGGCGTCAGATGAGGCAACTTTGCATGTGGCTTTTCGTGGTTCTTTAGTCAATAATGCCAATTCGCCAAAATAACTTCCTGTTTCAAGTCGTTTTACTTCTCTTTGTCCTCCATCCTAAATTAAGATTCGAAATGAATTCGAGCTAATATTGAGACAATGATCAAATACTTACGGTGTCATTTATCGTCACAGCAACTGTACCGTTCATTAAGAAGTAGACAAAGGAAGCAGAGTCAATTGTGTCACCCTAAATAAAATTCAAATTTTGCGTGGTCGGGGTAAAAATGTGTAGGTGGATCACGTTAGTAAGACACTTGCTTATTTACCTGTTTAATAATGATGTCATTTTCTTTTAGTTTTTTCGACTCCATTACATCTGCAATTTTACCACGTTCGAAATCCTAAAATAGACATTAGAATGCCACATTATAATGACTCATGACTTACATTAAGATTTTCCAAAATGTCGACATTGGCTAAAAATTCTTCATATTGCTTTCGTTTTATTGCATTTGCTTTCACAATTATCTGTCTGAACGTTTGACGATCCTAAAAGCATTTTTAGGACGTCTAGAAGACAACACTTGGATTGATAAATTTTTATATTTAGAGGGCCGACGAGAACTTACCAAACTCCACAAGGTTCCCTTTGTTGTTGCTGTAATTGTGGCCGCACGAGGCGTATTGTACATAAGGGCAAGCTCCCCAAATGACCCAGTACCTTCATATGCGCCTACTTTATTTCCACCAATTACGATATCATAATTACCCCTTAATAAAGTATTTTAAATCAAAATTTTTACCTTCATTTCCTAATATTTCCTCTCTCGAATATATAGGATAGCTACTTACTTTTCGATAATATAGAAATTGTCGCCATCATCGCCTTGTTGGATGACAACATCACCTTCAGTTACATTACGTTCTTCCATGGCGTCCAAAATTGTTTGCAGTTGTTCCTAAACACCAGTTTAATCAAATCGAACCAAACATGAACGATAAAAAACTCTATCAGGGTCTTGTTGGAACCAGAATAAACCGGTTTAAACTTGAACTAACCTGATCAAGACGATTTAAAAGCATTATTTTTCTTGTTGCTTCTTGCAGTCTTTTTCTTTGTTTGTCTGATTTTGGAACTAGTTTGGTTTGAACGTCTAAAGATTGGTCGTTAATATGGGTCATGAATCATGACTCATGATTGACTCATGAAAAATGAGTCATTTAAATACCTAAGTCATCTTCTGTGGGATCATAACGTTCGGCAGATACTGATTTTCTACCGTTTCCAATACGGGCTTGATACATTTTGGCAATTTCGTCCTCTTCTAAAGATTAAAACGTTAAATAAACGTCATCAAAAATTAGAGCGGGTGCGTCTTCCCGATAGTCGTCGTCTCTTTACTACCCCAAGTGAAAGTCGGACCAAATGACCGCGGGGAAGACGAACTTCACTTTACCCATGACTTTGATGGCATCATCGATGCCTGTTTATTGAAAGCGACTCACCAGAGGCCGATCTTTCCACCATAGTCTGCCTTGGATTTTTAGGAGTAGCTGATTCGGTACTTGGCGCTGGTGGTGGAATACTCTCATTGATTGACTGTTCCTCATCTGCATTCTTTTTTCCTTTGAAGCATCTATCAAATAGCCCCATTCTCGGGTCAAAAATGAAACTGAAAAAAAGTTTTGGTTTTTTATCGCTTTCTCAAATTGATTTGAACAAAAAATTGAGAAATTTCAAAATTTTCAACGAATCTAGAATTTGCAAAATCACCGAAAACGAACCGAAAATCGGTCCATAAGTTTAAAACGAATAAACTTACGTTATTTGTCTTTATAAAACTATGATTTAAAAAAATCAAAATGACGTGAAAATATATGTTCTAGAGATTTTGTATCGAATGCAAGATACTTCCATAAAGGGGGGTCATAAATTAGAGTGGTCCACCCGGTCTTGATCTTACACACATTGGTGTGACCCACTTTCGTATGCTGCATCCGGTAAGCTGCATGAGTATGCTGCCTATGGTATGCATATGCTTGTGAAGTGGCTCACCCTAATTTCGAATTGAATTTATTATCGAACCGATAAAAGGTGTATTCACCTTACTTTTCCCATTTTAGACAAAATTTTGAAAATTTTTCTCATGTAATTCAAATGAGTAAAGTGAAGCTGAAAACAAATTGTTCGTATCGTCCACGTAATTAAATTGATAAGAGCCATATCACTATCGTCAAATGTCTATTGTATGTTAATCTATACAGAAAAACAATCTTGATCGACATTTTGACCTCAGACGACCTCAACTCGAATAAAAACGAACTTTGTATCTAAATGACCTAACAAAGTTACACCAGTGGTTACTCAAAAGAGCCTGTGGACACCTTACTCACGGTATTTTTTGCAACCATTTCTGAAATCGATAATAGAAAAAACTCATTTTCAACTTGAAATTAGACTTGATTTGTCTTTTCTCGGTAGTTTTTGATCTTTCAGTGGTCCAACCGTTTAACTGTAGCATTAGAACTTACTGTGCTAACGTCATCTTTTCTTTCACTTAGTTTATCAAAGCGCGTATTTTATATAAGAAGTTTTATTTTATATATATATATATATGCTTGGCTTCAGAGTTTTTGACGATTAACTTCTGTAGAACAGAATGTACCATGAATTATAACTAAATGTGTGGTTCCAAGCCGAGACTTTTTTCCTTAGGGTCCCTCAGCTGAGGAATTTACAATACAAGAAGGTAAATACCCGGGAATTGATGTTGCGCAACAAATGATAACGGTCCGTTAATAAATTTTATTAACGGAAGTGTACTAACAAATTGTTAGTACCCAGCAAAATATAGAATGAGAATAAATGAATTTTATTTACAGTTTTTTACATAAGATTTTCAATCAATCTTTTCAAAGAAAATTTGATTGTAGATAAACGTCTTTGGATGAGCATATTTAAGAATCATAAGGTTCAAGCTCACGTGGTCTTTAAGGCTTAATTTGAAATACTTTGAACAGATTAACTTGAAATTTCTAGAAACCAAAGTAACTTGAATAGTCAAATCCACTCATGTCACAATCGACTTCACCGTTGGGAGAGCATGAACAACTAAGTCCATAGACTTCCCAAGTCTCTCCTGGACTACGAGATCCACCATTTTCATCCATGCAAGTCACTTAAAATATAGAAATTATATA
>SCLD01089569.1:0-13534 GCA_004367895.1 Oikopleura longicauda | reverse complement strand
AATGTATATTCTGAACACGGTGGACACAAGATTTGAATTTAAAGACGATTTATCCGAATGGGCAACCAAATATCTCAACGGACGAAATCCAACTGTTGACATTGCCGGCACAGTCAAATTATCAAAACCCGACGCTGATGGAATTCAATTGTGTCTAGATACATCCACAGAAGAGACGGAAACGATCGAGAGTATTCCGGAAATGGACAGCTTGGAAGAGCTTTTGACTAGGAGAGAAATAAAATGAAAAGGTGCATCTGGACCAGGTGTTGAAGGTGCATCTGTATCAAATTTTTATTTCTCTGAAAGTCCAACCGATACCGAGAGTAGTGACGAAAGCGGTTATTGTAATCGATCAAACAAGAACGAAGCTGAAAACTCAAAAAATATTTCCATCGATGAACTCCACTTATAAGAGTCCATGAAACTGAGCTTTGGAAATTTTGGAATTATTCAGAAAAATAATTGAGGTGTATTAAGAATGTGTAAAGTCGAAAGATGTCACGAAAAAAGCTGTACAGGTCAATGCAAACGTGGTGTGCGTATTTGGAATGTAGTAGCCAAATCATGTCAGAAATTAGTCGATATTCTCGGTGAGTAAAAGTCGAAGTCGACTTTTTAAATCATTTATTAAGGCAAAAATAACGAACGTAAACAAAATGGACTTACCAAAGACGATGTTTATCATAATTCAAGAGCTTGGTGCTACGAATTTGATTTTCAAATGATGCTTTTGATCGAATCGAATTCAAAAATGTCAATTCATCAACTCTCTGAAATTCCAATGATGCTCTGGAACGAGAGATTGGTTGCCAATATTGAAGATGCTCAAACGATAAGGTTCTATATTTAGGAAAAAAGTCTTTTAAACATAAAAAATAATTAAGATTGGCGAAACAGATCAACCAAATTTTATTTTCATTTTGGGTCAATGATGGCGATAACGTTACCTACAAATCACTTTTCATTATCGTCGAAGCTATAACGTCCATGGAACCAGCCTGTGTTTATAAGCTGCCAAAACTGATCAGAGCTCTGGAAGATTGTTCAAATAATAAATCGAAATTTATAAATTGGGCATCAGGTAAATAAATAAATATTTTGAAGAATTTTTTATTGAGGGATGAGACAATTGCATATTTATGTTTTAATTTTAGAAATTCTTGATTCGGAATTTCGAACTGGACCAAAAATGAAGATACAAAAAAATGGCAATCGTCAAATTTTTCACGATGATTTGACTGAATGGGCGAAAAAGGCTATTCATGGTGATGAGATCAAAATTCCACTTGCCGGAACTGGAGTAATTACAGTCGATTCTTCAGAAGATTTTGATGAATGCATCAACGATGATCTTGAACGAGAGATTGAGCAATGGAATCGCAGGAAATTATGATATAATTTTTATATTAATTTTCAAAATAACACCAAGGACATTCACCATTTTGTGACAAATTCGATATAATTTCGGACAAATTTAGGATAAATTTTGGTACGATTTTACACTATATCCTATTCATTTTGATGATGAACTATTCATATTTTGAAAGCAATTCAAGCGCAGGAGATTCAGAGAATAAAGAAATGTCCAGAATTGCCACGATTGAAGAGGTGGAAAATAATACATCAATTCCAATTGACGACCCGATACGACCCGAAAGTCCTTGCAGCTTCATTGATGATGATCTTGAACGATGGTTTAATAGGAATCGTATGAGTTCCTTCTTTGAAATGCATTTTTCAAAAAATGTTTATCAAATCGAATTTTCATCCGTTGAAAGCCCTACTCAACCAAGTCAGAATTAGCCAACTCAAAGAACTCACCTATAAAAAACTGATTTTCATATCATTATATAGAATACTGACACTTTTCATGCATATTATTACGTTAATATGTGTCAAAAAAGTATCATTATACTGAATCATGATATTCTTGCCAAAACTGACATAGTTGATAATTTTTCGAATTTATCAACTATGTTCCTGATTTTTTCTTCACAAAATATTGTTCAAAAATAACCTTTCACTTCAACTATCGAACCAATGCCAAAGTATGAATAAAATCGATTTTTTCGCAAATTTCATGAATTATCAAATTTGACAGAATATGATTTTTAGATAAAAAATTATGAATCGGAGTCCAAAACGAAGCCAAAATCTATGTTTGTCATCAGAGAATTCTCAGACTCCCGATATGTCGTCGAGAATTAAGAAATTTCGAAAAAAGAAAAGTGTTCCCATTATTTATTCTGAAGCAGATTCAACAGATAATGAAAATGATTCACCGATACAAAAAAATGCTTCTAAATCTCTACACCAATCACCTCCACGATCGCCTCTACGATCGCCTCCAGGATCGCCTACACCACCGCCTCCACGATCGCCTCCACCACCGCCTCCACGATCGCCTCCACCACCGCCTCCACGATCGCCTCCACCAACGCTTCCAATACCTCCACAAAAATCGTTACCACAATTGTCTCCGAACTCTCCGACAAACGAACCATGTAAGTTAAAACAAGTCTTTTTGTTTTGTTTCTCAATTTTACGTTTAGTTTCAATGCAATCGGTTGATTCAAATGATATTGATTATCATAGAGCTCAAAACTACATAACGAAATTCGCGTCGGAGATTTCCAGTGAACCGGATTGGAATCCAATCGAGATTCAGAAGAGATTTTTGTGGAAAACTAAAAATCAGAAAGTTTGGAAAGCGATACAAAAACAAATTATCTGTGTGAAAGATTTCAGAGCCTGTGTCGAGGAGGCTGAATCTGGATCATACCACCCTTTCCACAATGCATTGAAAAATGGTTATCAGTTTATTGCGCTCGTGAGAACTATCAACATAACACCAACACATGACGAAGATTTTGACACAGTCGAAAAGTTTGTCAAAGACTGGAAAAAAGAATATATTTGGACTGTTGCAAGCGCACTTCAAAAGCGAAGAGGTTTTATTTCACCAAAAAATATTTCAACTGATTCAATCTATTTGCCTTATCTGATTGGCGACCCGAAAAAAAAAAGTTGCCCATGTGTCTGTCCAATGGAAGATATCCTTTTGCTAATTATTTTTGAATCTGAACCAAACGTGACACTGATTGTCAATGACGCATATTTCACTATTCAGCGGCGAAAAAAGATTTGGGTAAAGAAAAGGTATGCTGATTTCTTCGAAACTGCCTTATTCAATGATGACGATTTCAATGACGATCGCGAAAATGATTATTTTTTTGATGACATAAATCCGCTCGCTGACAATCCTGGTAATCTACCCGCCGTTAAATCTGACGACGAATTAACGATTTCTCTTGACCAATCAAACATTGTCGTGACTAGACATGAAATTATTATTGGATCGTTCAAAATATATTCATTAAAAGGTGATACGCCAGTGGACATCATAAAAGAGATCACAAGGAAATCATGGGTTGAAACAACAGAAAAAAAACGAACTGATCAATGGGAACACGAAATCTGGAAAACAACAACTATAACCGAAAAGATAGAATCCTGCGATACAAGTGGATATTTTTTTGTAAGATATGAAGAGCTTTTGTCAAAAAAACAGATGATTGATATTAATCATACCTGGAAAAAAATTCATGGTCAGGTCCCAACCAATGCGCTCTTTTTTCTATACGATCGTTACAAAAAATCGGGGATGTTTACAGGTGAATATAGTTTATTTGTATTATTATTTTGAAATCAGCATTTCAGGTTTGGCCATTTGTCTCGTGAACAATCCTTACGACAACCGAAAATGTAATCCTGGCAAACTGTTTCGAATTGCAAAGAAAAAAAATTTTACCACGTCTGGATCATTATTCAGTAAAGAAGCAGTAACTGACCACCTTAAGATTCATAGAGCGTCTACCGAAAACAGGAAATGCTTGACTAATAAACTAAAAGTCGATAACAAAGAAATCAGTTATATTTGCGATAAATTAAGGTTGGTTCTCAAAATATAACCAAAATCGTTGTTGATCTTATATTTTGAGACCTTTTAAAAGTGTGTGCCTTGCTGATTCAAAATTACCACTCAATTTTTTTGAGAATAAAACCAATTTAACAATGCTGCATCTTATCAGGCGTGTTTCAAAATTCAATAGACTAATTCAAACATTATTTTTGTAACAATTTAAAGCAATTTTCGCGCTGCAAATAATGCAATTGCACTTCAATCCCTTTTTCAAAAACTGAGTCGTAGACAAAACACCTGTCGACTTGATTCTGTTACAGCTGTTATAAAAAAAGTGAGTTGAAAAATTTTAAGATTTTTCCATTTAAAATAGGCTTTCAAAAAATAATTTCGAAATAGTGATATGACTCAGCAATAGAAATGACTCAGCAATTAAAATGACTCAGAAAGAATTTTTTGAGCCATTACGACAATAACTCGATAAGGATATCCCTACAGATTTCATAACGAATTTTTAAGGAGTTTATCAATTTGATAAAATTGGCTCTAGAAGACGAATCATTATTTGCCTTTCTTATACTTATGATTGATCATAAGCAATATTATCAAAAAATACAGGGAAGTTGTCTTGGACTCTTGATTCGATTGACATGGGTGGACCCAAAAAGTAAAAAACCTCAATCCATCTCACTGATGTGTGAATTGATACACTGCGATACTTTACATAACGGAAAATCAAATGACTCAACGGCTTCGAAAGTCAAAACTTGGCTGAAAAAATACGATTTGATGCAGTATCAGTCAAAAGTCAAAATAACAGGCAGATTTGAAACTTGAATAATTTTATCGATTATTTTCATTTATGCCTAATTCGCTCGTTATAATGTTAATAATCACAAAATTATTTATTTTCAAAACTATTAACAGGCGATTATCAAATGACGGGAAATCTTCAACCTTCGTTGAATAAAGTTGGAATGGAGGACTTTATGGGTCGATTAAAAGTCTGTGGTTCACATAACAAACAATGTGTTTTCAGAAAAGTTTTCAATGAAATCGAAGAAACTCAAGCCAATAATGATGAAAAAGGTAATCATAAAAAAATCAATGAAAAGATCATACATTCCTTTTTAAGCATGGTGCATCGATGAAACTTCGATCAACGAATTCAATGCAAATTATGACAATTATAATGGTGTTTGGTCAAAAGCATGGATAAATCACAAAAAAGGAAATGACGGCACCTCGCTTAATAAAGAACTTGACAGACATTGTCGAATTTTGACTGATGAACAAATTCGTACATATTTCGAGCGTCGGTTGCAATATCAATTACACCTTCGAAAAGGAACAACTTATGAAATGACGGATTATGACAAAAGACTCGAGGGTTTCAAGAAAAGAAAGATACGTGTACAATTCAATCCCGATCAGGATAACAAGTTTCGATATCATACAAACAAATTTAGATTGTTCTGGACATACAAGAATATGATTGAAGAAGTTTTCAGTAAACATCCAGCCCTTCAACAATTTATACTCGGACAAGAAATGGAAACTTTTCAATGGTCGGAGTCATTTTTGAAGTCTATGCGTGATTTCATGGTTCACCATGCCCAGCAAATTGCAGTTTGTGAAAAAGATTCAGAATTGGATGACAATAGTGTTTGGACCTTATGTGATTCTATCCTGAATTTCGTTTTGTCTGATCAAGATGGAAGGCTTCCACTATCTGATGTATTTAAAATGTAAGTTTTTTGTTGAATAATTTTCAATATTTATGGTATTATTTAGGACTCTATTCAAGATCATAACGGCCTATATGACCGGAAGAGAAATGGTGAGAAATGATGGTCAAAAATTTCAATCCATTCGGAAAGCATTTCAACATGTTGGCAAATGGTCTAGCCACAGTACTAAAGTGAAGTCTCGTGTGTCACCAACTGAAATCTTGATATTATTCTTCTCTTTTCCGGACAAAAATCTCGATTACGCCAGATTCACTGATAAAATGGATAAAGGAATTTCAAAATTGGACGCATTTTTGGTCAAGTATCCATCTTCCACAGAACTGTCTGATCGAAGAGATTTACTGAAATCAATCCGCAATATTTGGTACAATTCGAGCCAGAATGTTCATTTCTATGAACCAACGAAACCACAGGAGTCGCTCATGAAAATTGCGAAACAAAATATTTTCAAAATGATGTGTTCAATTCAACATCAACGAAAAAAAAAAGATAATGTTGAAAACACGGATGCAATTTCAAGTTCTGATTCGGAGGCAGCCGTTTTGATGTGCAACAGCCAGAAAACTTCAAATGAAAAAGTCATAGCCGAATACCTTGAATCTGATAATGCCGAAGAATTAACCAAATTTCAAAGATTTTTGAAAGACCGACTCTCAAATGAATATTCAATTCGAAAGCAATGTGACTGTTTTAGATCTTATATTGATCTGATGAGAAAGAAGCTTAAAAATCCGTATCCATATAGCAAGATTCAAAGTCGCATAGATCTGTCTTATATTGCAATGATAGTCCTTGGCAATCTGAATAGTAGCTCGCTTTTGGAACGCAATTTCGGTGTTTCCCTTCGTTCAATCAGTGACAGAAGAGTCAAACTTAGGAAAATTTCAAATTATTTTTCGACTCATCTCAATATTTCTGAGTATAATTTCGAAATAAATATAAGTTCACCCCACATCGCTGAAGAAGTTTTTCTTGATTGCGCAAAGAAAGAAAAAAAATCAATTCTCAAACTTGCAGAGCATTGCAATTACAAGTCTCAAGATTTTGAGGATGCACTAGGACTTGTTGCTGATCACGTGGAAGTAGATTCCGAATCGCAGGATGAAAGCGAACCGGAAGAGGTTATTTGTTATTTTAATCGTTTCATATTTCAAAATGATTTTTATTTTAGTTTAATGAAGTGATTGATACTTTCGATTTTATGTCCGATGAAACATCCGAAAACTATGAATCTCATTCATCATCTCAATCTCAAAGTAGTACATCTCAAAACGAACCGTTTGTCGTGCCTGATTCCACAACTTATGTGCCCAATTCTCCATTTAAACGAATACCAACTTTTGCCATTCGGACGAGTTCCAGTGAAGCGTCAAGTTCAAAAACCACAAATGCTTGTCAGCATGACTTATTGTCTGATTCTCGGTCTTGTCCGAGCGTATCCAGTGAAAAATCAACATCTCACGAAGTCATTGAAAGGTTTTTATATGAAACCTTTTGATATGAATGGTTTATATGCACATTTTCAGATCAAATTCTTCCACAAGTTCAAAACGTCGTTCAAGCACAATTTCATCTTGCGAAGTTATTGAAAGGTTTATTTGTCTCATTGAAATGCAAAAGATGATTATCCGAAGCTTTATCCGAATTTTCATTTTGAATTTTTTGTTTTTTAGATCCATTTCCAGTTCAAGTTCTAAACGACAACGTGTTTACGAGGAATCGATGAGCAAAATTTTTTCAACCGATTCAACAATCGAAATTGAAAACGGAAGGTTTATATATTTATTTATCTTTTGGTTATTTAATATTTTCAATTTCAGTTCAAACGAGAATGCACGAGTCGAACAACCAGCAAACATGAATGAAAATGATGAATATGACGAAGAACTTGCTCATAGAAAATGCAGTCAACCTTTGTTCAGCGAATGCGAGGAGGACGACATTAACGACACGGTTCAACAATTTGATCTCAGTTCCAATAATTCTTCGCTTGATGATTTGCCTGGTAAATCAGGAGTTATTTTCATTTATTTCAGTAGATTCCTTTATAACAGTAGATTAACATTTAGCACTTTTTCACTTTAGTTCAAAATAGTGATGAGGTAATTACACTATGGCTGTCACAAATTTCAATTCACAATGATTCGCAAGGACAATTGACACCAATGGAGATTGATCACGTGCCAGTTATATTTGGTCATCTTGCCGACGCAATGGAAATGGAATGTTCCGATTTTTCACCTGAAAAACCGGAGCCACAAATGTCGCTTGGAACGCCCAATTATATAGCA
The DNA here is from genome assembly GCA_004367895.1 of Oikopleura longicauda. Taxonomy (NCBI): domain Eukaryota; kingdom Metazoa; phylum Chordata; class Appendicularia; order Copelata; family Oikopleuridae; genus Oikopleura; species Oikopleura longicauda. The sequence goes on along the minus strand of SCLD01089569.1, from coordinate 5,567 downwards.
GATATTTGTTCAGAAAGCCTTAATACACCAAAAAGGCTCACTAGACAAAAACCAGTAGTATCACCAATGACCTCACCGATACCAATTTATGGCCGTAAACTTGATATGAATTTTTAGGAGTAGAAACTTAACGGACCAAATGCTTTCCGAGTTCAAGTTCAAACTACATTCTTCAACTCAAAACTGTCACTTCAACTGAAACTGTCACAATTTGAACTGCCAAAGAAATACCTTTTATCATGTTTTTGAGTATATTTTATTTCAGAGTCGTTAAAAGGATGAGAACACTTGAAGTCGAGGTTGATGGTATCGCGAAAGTTGTTTTCATCAAAAAGGATGGTACACAAATCGAAATCCAATTGGAACATGCCGACTGGACTGTAAGAAGGGTACAATTTATGAAAGTGGTAAATTGAGCATTGAAATGAAATATTTTTACAATATTGAACATTGCTCATCTTTTTGTACCCACATATAAGACCAGATCAAATTCAGTCGAAGAATTTGGAACTTGCAGACATGCTTCTAGAGCCACAAAAATATATGTTGACTCGAACATCGAACTTTATGGAATTTTTCGATAAATATTTGGAAAAGCCCATGACTGGTTACCTCATTCATAGTCGAAACACAGGATACACGGGTAATTTTTAACTTTGAATGACCCAAATTAGGCATTATCAATCTTTAAGGATGCTTGTTTTGTCTTCGTTGCAAGAAAATTATAAGAGCCTGTCGAACTGATTGCTACTTGAAGAAAAAATTGAAAATTTGCGGTGATTTGATTATAGATCACGGCGTAAGCCATCACTAAAACAAAAATTCTCAGAAACTGCCGTTTCCTGTGTGCTCAAAATTTTCACTGCTCTCGAAACTCGAAAACTCAGAAATGAACATAAACTTTTTGTTTAAAAATCCTTTTCTTTTTAGAAATTTTGAGAAAAATAAATCAACAAAATGTTAATTGTACTCGATCCGACTCGGTCGACTGATTTTAGAAAAGCTTGAAAATGTAAGTCTTTTTTCATAAAAACATTTGTGTCAGAAAAAGACCACTGTTTCAGTGGTAATTTGAAGTAAAATTATTCATGTTTTTCAGTTGCCTCAATCCCTCTCATGAAACTGCCGATCACCATCTTGAAATCATCTTCTTTTCTTTGGGGCATAAGAGATTATATATGATGAACCCAACTGGCATAAAATTGAAAACAAGGCAGATAGACATTTTTCAATATATAGAAATAATTTCCAGAATAAATTTATAATATTTTTCTCAAGAGATGGAATTGCAGAAAAAGAAAAAAATGCCAACGTTAGAGATGCCTTCACATTTAAGTGACCCCTTCCAATATATTTCACCAACAGAATCTGAAACAGCACTACTGGTTGAATCTGATACTTTATCACCAACTGAGTCACTCCTATCGTCAGGGGCTCTTCTGCCAAACATGCTGCCAACGAGATACACCGACGATTTTAGACCCAGATCAATGCCAATTCCAATATCACGAGATAGACGGCAAATGGTGTCCTTCAACCCAGTCGCGAAGAGCGATCAAGCCACCAACACAGATGCGCCAACGTACGACGAACTCATTGAAAAATTGAATACGAACATGAATTCGATAAAAAAAACTAAAACTTTACTGATAATAACCATTGTGATCTGCACTATCATTACTGTATTGCTCGTTGTCGCAATCTGTATGATTATTTATTATATGAACTAGGTCGACCCTGCCAAAAATCCAACGTTCCACCTACACATTTATACTCGAAGCCAGCAAAGGTACCTTTGGCCTTTCCCACTAGGTGGCATCGCTCAAAATCTCCCCAGGTCACTCTCTGTAATCCATTTTATGCAATAAAGGAAACAAAAAAACGCTATTCTCAGAAAATAATCTTTTTATTTCTTTAATAGTTAATAGTCACAATTTTTCAGATTATCAGATCGAGATGGGAAAAAGGAATCTTGATGAGAAAATAAAGAAAAAGAATCTTGATAAAGGAAAATGTCGCATAAAAAAAATGAAACTTGTCCACTTATCAAACGTAAATATGGTAATTCAATAATATATTTCATTCTATTTTTATCGAAATCCAGAAAAGAAAATCTGAAGCAATTGAAATTACAGAAAAATATATTAATGAAAAGCCAATTGGTACAAACCCGACAATGGCTTACAAGAACAAGAATTGAGCACAAAAAAATTCAATGTAATCAAGAAAAATGTTCCAATTGTACCAAAGAAAGTCTGAATATTGCCAAACAAAGGAAACTTTCGAATTTTGAATATTTTAAACCAAATAGTAAACCGAAAATTCTGAAAACCCTTATAAGCAAAAACGTTACAACTCAAACAGTCGGCTCAGAAAATTGGCCATTTTGTTGTGAAAGAAATCAAAGGAAAATTTTGAATTTGAACACATTTGAATTTAAAACGATTTTTTGCAAATTAAATACAAAATTTAACAATTTAAAATAGCAAAGAATTCAGCACCCAAACGTCAGATCAAGAAGAAACGTGGTCTATGTCAAGTGGCGAAATACAAAGAGAAATGGAAAAAATCCAAGAAAAAATAAAAAAAGCAGATGAAAAATAATTTCGGTCATGAACAAAAAAATCAATCTTGATTTAATAATTCATTATAAAAAAAATCATTTTAGAATGAAAAATTTGATTGGCCATGTAAATATACTTTTCCAAGGACGAACAGAAGTTGAAATAAGGTTGGTTTCGAATATATCAAAATGTTTTTGGTGAAATAATGATTTGAAATGAAACCAGTCAAAGGGCTTACACAGACATCGAAGCAATCAGATTACAAGGCAGAATGACTCACGCTTGGTCAAGTTTGCCGAATAATGCTTTTCTTCAACTCACTGCGGAAATGATCACGAGCTTTACTGACTGGACGTCTGGAGATTTGCGGGGAACACTTGCAAATGAATTGTTTAGAGCCAGCTGCGGGAGAGGTGGACGATTTCATTTCGACCATTCTGATATGATTTTGTCCAGTGTTTATCCTAAAAAAGCATGGATCATAATCGAAATCACACATACAGTTGAGATGAATTTTTGAAATGTATAAAAATACAAAAAGCGTCTCTTGTGCATAAATATCCTGTTTATTTCTAATTGACCGAAATTAATTTTCGTGTTCACACCAGTCAATGCATCCAATTCAAAAACTGCCCGCTTAATTAAAACTTTCAGCATACATACGCCCAAATCATAAAAATATCTTCAGTCTTTCACCCTTACCCGTTCTTATAATGATAATTTTTAGAAGATTGTGAAATAAGATTGGCAGACAAAAATGAACGAAACCGATAAAGATGGATCTCCCAAGACCAAAAGAGAACCATTTGCGAATATTAAAAACGTGAGTGATATCAACTTTTTTTATAATAATTTAAATAAAACCAAGAAAGAAATGGGATGCCTTAATACGAAATACAGGGATCGAAGACATTTTGATCGAAGTCAAATGCGCAAAAATCGACGATTTCATGTCAGCCCAATATCAAATAAAAGAAAATCCAATAGTAAATGGGATGAAAAACCAATTTTGAAAAATCCGTTCGATGCTGACTTGACCAAAAGACGTGTAGAACTCAAAGAAAAAGCTGAATTTCCCCAAAATGGTTTGATATATATTTTATGAACAAAATAAAAACTATTGATTTAGATCCATATGAATTTCCAACGTACGGATTCATATCATACGAATATTTGCGGGCTCGGGAGTCTGCTGTACCAGTCAAACCGTACCTTGATTACCGAAAAGGAATCAATCAAACAATGAGGCGAGTACTCGTCGATTGGCTTGTAGAGGTAAAACAAAAAACATATTTCTTTCTTAATATAACCTTGGGTAACTAAAAAAAATTAAGATGCAAGAAAGTTTTGAATTGCACCACGAGACATTGTATCTGTCAGTATTGATGACCGATCTTTATTTGTCAAAAAAAGAAATCAAAATAGAAGAAATCCAGCTGTTCGGAGCCACTTCACTTCTGACGGCAAGCAAAATACATGTAGGTTGAATTTCGTGTAAAAATAATTCTGTTTTCATTCAAAATGAATTAAGGAGCGTTATCCACCGTACTTGGAAGACCTTATATATTGTTGTGATCATGCATACACATTTCAACAGTTTGTTGATGCCGAATTACTTCTGGTAACTGCTTTAAATTATGATCTCAATTACCCCGTGTCTTCATTATTTCTGAGAAGATTTGCAAAAGTTATGAATTTAACAATGGAACAGGTGAATATTTGAATATATTTCTATTTTAATAATTTTGATTCTCAGATCACGTTGGCACGTTATGTTCTTGAGTTAACTCTGATGGAATACAAGTTTATTACAGTTCCAGGATCGAAAATGGCGTCAAGCGCCCTTTTATGGACGCTTCTTCATTTCAACCTTGATTGGGTAAGAATTTCATAAAAATATGACATTTAAAGATGAAAAATGTTTTTGTTTTCTTATTTTACCTTGGTGATAAAGTTTTCGGTTTGTATGTACTTTTTTCGAAGCCATAGGATTCTATGACGTGGTACCAGCCGCACTCACAAGAGGTCTGATCGCATATCGCACAGACACGCGACTGGCAGTAATACGAACAACGTTTTTGATTATAAATTAAATTCGGAAATTTCATTTTTCAGTCAATGATTATGGAACTTTGTGATTTTAAAATAATTTTTAAGACTGATGCATTGATCTTTCACACATCATATGAACGAATCGAGCTGGTTGAAATCGTCATTCAACTCAATGATATGGTTGCATTGGCCCCAAACAGAAAACTAAAAACAATCGTTACAAAGTACATGCATATAAATTTCTTCGAGGTTATTATCAAAATGAGCTCATTAACCATTCCAAATACCAATTTTAGGTTGCAAAAGATATAACAAAAATTGATATTAATACAATTGTCGGACCTCAAGATGATAACGTTGAACCTATGGAAATCGATGAAAATAGCTTGGCCTTATTATAGGAAGTTATAGAAGAAAAGAACATAGAAGAATGAATTCTATCCGAATGCTGCTCATTTGCCAATTTTATTCAATATAATATGAAGGCTACCATGTGTTTTTATTGCAAATATGGTGTTTCTTATTACCATAGTGGTGTGAGTGACGTTAGCAGGTCTTGTCTGCATAAAGTGGTCTTGAACATTGTCATTATGACTCATTTGAAGTGGCTATTTAACAGTGATGAGTCACAAGTGATGAATGAATTTCGTATTGCACTGAAATAATGACTCATCAGAAGTGCTAGTTAAAATAATAAAAGTGATGAGTCACTAATGTCGTATGAAAGTCAATTCTCCGAATTTAAAATGACAAAGTTGTCAAAATGAAAAAAACCTGTCATTTTAAAACTGACAGCTTTTACTTTTTCAAAACCTGTCATTTTAAAACTGACAGCTTTTACTTTTTCAAAAGCTGTCATTTTAAAACTGACAGGTTTTACTTTTTCAAAAGCTGTCATTTTAAAACTGACAGGTTTTACTTTTTAAAAACCTGTCAGTTTTAAAATGACAA
>SCLD01089558.1:0-13537 GCA_004367895.1 Oikopleura longicauda | reverse complement strand
AGTGACGTAATGCGATCGTTAGATTAAGTATTGAGACTATTAAGAATACATACATGTAATTTGTTTAGTTCTAATGCTAGTGATATCGCTGTTATTCTGGCCATGTCAGTCCACTGACAAAAAAAATTCGCGCATCGATTCAAAAAAAGCGCAACTGTTAACAGTCACATCGATACCAAGTGGTTTGTGTCACATAGGTGGTTACCGTGGCAGTCAAAATGACCTCGAGAGATTCTTGATGAACTAAGTTAGGGTGAAAAAAAATTCGGGAATCATTTCAATATTTGATATTTTTCATGTTCGATAGTGCAAGGGTCACTCTAATGTAAAAGAGTATATCGATATATTTTTGCGTTTTGCTGATTTTCGGCAGATTTTTGATTCTCACAAAACGGGAGTTATTTTCATGCCAAATATACATAGAAATTTCCTGCGCTTCAGTATAAAATACATCTCGCAATGTATTATAGCTTAATCCAAGTTCCATAGTACTCATAAGTGATACCCACGTGGTATCCATTATTAAGCAGTAGCAGGGATTCAGTCACGGTGAAGACAGATGTTGAGTTTTTCTGAGAAAATGGGTCACCCACTGAGCATATGTGTCCCGTGATTAACTATACTATAGGCTGAATTCTATGGCTTCGATTAATGAACTATTCAACTTAAGTTACTTCATATTATTTGAGCCCTCTCTGTGGATCCCTTGTATTTCAATTGATGTCTGCCTTTGCACGATAATCATAGGTTATGGTCCATAACCAATATTCACACTTGTTTTGAGGCGTGAAGTTTAACATTTTTTTTTTTCGCCATATGAAGCATATCGCTTGACCAAAAAAGAATTTTTGGACGAGTTACTTTTTATTTTATGCTGAGTCTTACAAACGGGTCGAACATCGGACGTATAAGTGGTACACTTTTGTTGACGTATATATATCATTCTGAAACATATATCAAATGATCTCATAGCTCTTTCGATCAAAATTTTATAATCGAACTTCAGCGTCGTGTCACTTATTTCGCAGTTTTCATGTTCGTCTTAACTTTGCGGGTTTAAAATTCTTCAGTTTTCTTGGTTTTATGCATCCAAAAAGGCACCAACTCAGTCGTTCCAGGATATAAATTGATATTCTGCATATCTGAAACACAGTGTATATAATCGAGCCAAAAAATACTACGTTCCATAAGGACGTCAGAATGATCATAATATACTGTGCGGCCTTTATGACTTCTGGTGCTAAAATGGTTTGAAATAGTGCTCGCTTGAATATGAGAAATGGATCCTTGATAATGGATCCTGCGTGGTGTATAGATTGTGCGATGCTTTCTGCTGATTGTGGTATTGACATTTGAGTTTCCCAGGACAATCGTTTTGCTCTTGCTAAAGTTAAATTGCCCTCGATTAGCTCCCTGTCGATCACGCCCATCTAAAATTGATAGAATTTAGATTCTGTGTTGAATTGTTTTTTTTTTATCACATGACTGCTACGGTACGTCTCTTGATCTTTTTACAGTTTAAATACGGTTGATTATCCGGAAACCACTTGATTTTTCTGATCTCGTCAGAGTGACCTTTGCCAAGTCTAATTTGCTTCTGTGTATTGCTTTATAATGAATTGCAATGAATATCTCTTTGTCAATTTTGTTCTCCTGTACCCTAATGTCGAGTATAAAATTTTCGACGATGAGGTCGTCTATTATATCGATTATGTCGGAAACTTTCGTGTTCTGTTTCTTTGTTGTTTTTGTCTGCCAGCATGGGTCGAAACAGCTATCTATAGTAATCGACCTATTGTTGAGTAACCGGTGATTCTTTTTGTCGTTCGTGACCTCCATTTTGCTAAAAAGTAGTATTATTGACTCGAGACGTCTGCTTGTTACTTTTGTGATTCTATTCTTGGCGAACTTCCCTTTTATTTCAATTTGGCTATCCGAAAACTTTCCGTTTGTGATTTCAACATTATTCGCTTTAAACGCTCCGCCAACTGCATCGTTAAGTTTAACATTTTCGCTGTGCCTCTCGTGTTTTCTGGAGTTTAAAATTCTTCTAAGAGCACCATGGACACGTTCGCTTCGATAAATTTTTCCAAATTCTTCTTTAAAATCTATTATCTCTTTGTCAAAAACAATTATTTCCATTGGCAAAATTTGGGAAGAACGTGATTCGTGAGCTTTGTCGCTGACCACTTTGACCCTTGTCTGCGAAATCATTCTGCTTTGGGATCGTTGTTCGTTTCTGCTGTGTTCAATTTTACGATAATTGTTGATCTTATTGTTGTTTTTGTAAGACATCCTCTGAAAAATTAAAAATTTAAAAATTTTGTGTCGATTATCGGTGTTCTCCGTAGTTAACGTGGAAAAATTGAACTTTACAGGTGTTTCAGATTATGAAATGGAGATATTTGTGTCCCTCGATAATCATTTTACACATTATCAGACCTGTGAATGGATCTAAAATTCACATAAATGAAATCGTCGTTGACATTCACCCAGTACATTTGATTCCGCCGTCGTTTTTGACTGTAAAATGAAATCATCGCCCAAATGAACCCGATCGTCGCAATAAAAATCGACAAACAACTAATTAAGAAAATCGTGCGCCCGAAAACATTTTTAAAAATCACCCCTAAAAACGATGAATTATGCATTCTGAAAATATTTTCATAAAATGGTAGCGTTTTAACCGGGTAATCTGCCTTTATTGTTTTCTTTCTTGTCTCTTTCTCCCGTCAGATCAATAAAAAGACCTTTTTGAGCTGCATTCCGGTGAATCTTTGATAACTCTTTTGACGCCAAAATTACTTTTTTGTTAACGACTAATAAGGTTCCCTTCCTTGCCCTAGTAAATGCAACATTGAGTCTTGCTCGATCAATAAAACCCATACGTGTATGACGGCCTATGCTTATCACTGTGTATTCATATTCAGCTCCTTGACAGCTGTCGATGGTGGTCATTCTTGGTTTCCAAAGCGGAAGTGTTTTTCCCAATTTTCGTATTTGCTCGTTGTAGGGTGAAATTATTCCTACCGAGTCCTTTTGTTCAAAAATCTTTACAAGTCTAGTTACAGCTTCTACTTCCTTATTACAACCAATCTGCGTTTCGCATGTACACTCATTAATGACAACCACGTGTATCTCAGAATCCGTGTCTTGTCGTCTGTTTTTCATTTGATTGTCATAGAACATTTTTGAAATTATTTCGTTCGTACCGTCCCCGAATCGATATTGTATTGGTAAAAAATATCTACAGACGTCTGCATCGCGGGCGAAACGAAATATGTCCTGTACTTTCGTGTTCCCAATCCTTGCTCCGAGTTGCCGATCATCTCCACACATTATAATGGTTTTCAGATCTGGCATCTTCCGTATCAGTGTTACCGCATCCAGTACCGTAGTTCTGGTTGCTTCGTCTATTATAAGAATTGTTATCGCGGCAGCTCTTAAATTCTTGATTGGTTTTGTGCATGTAGAAAGTGTCAGATTGGTTGATTCTAGTATTTGATTTTTGTTCTTTTCATTGAAGTCGGGTTGGTTTGAGTTATGGAATTTTCGGAGATCTTTGTCGAGACGTGCCTCGTCGCTGAGGACGGTGAAGTTTATTTTTGATTTGAGAAGTTTAGATGCAAAATTACTGACTTGCATATGGTTTGGCGCTGTGTAGAGGATCTTTTCCATCAAATGTTTTTTGCATAATTCCTTGCAAAATGTAGATTTTCCGCTTCCTGGAACGCCTCTTATGATATTGATGGTTTTAACTCTAAATCTTGGAATGTTCATGTTATTTTCGATTCGTTCTTCTTGGTCACTTTTTCTGTTTGTCACTAACGCCTCGTTTTGCCAAAATCGTTGAATATCGTCTTTGAACTCGAGGATAGAGCTCTTGTATCTTGCTGATGTATAATCATCTTGGATAATCGGCTTAATTCGTCTGCTTTCGACAAAATTTTTCACACGAAATTTCTTTGTCTCAATCTGGACTAGTATCTGTTCGTTTTCCGTGGTAAATTGCTCGTTTGTCCATATGCTAATTTCAACATCTTCATCGTTGTCTGCGCAGAACCGAATTATTGACCAACCACATGGCTCTTCTTCGATTTTTAAGAATTTTCCTTCTATCCACTCGAATTGAGTCTTTAGATCACTCTCTTCAACCTTCTTGTGTAATCGATATTGCAAGTCCATAATCTTTGTTATCTCCATTTTGTCTTAATGGAGCTTTCGTTAATAAAATTTACGTTTTCTATTTCTTTGAATTTAGTACAGTAGGTTAGTCATATTTTCAACAGAATTGTTTTACGCTGAGATTATCATAATTATTTCATATTGTGCTTTTTCGCTGAACCATTTGTAAGTCACCTTATTCAATGTCTGATTTCTGTTGCTGTCTATCCCAATTAAACTACGCATCAAGGTGTGTACTCGGTGGAGCGAATTTGCATGACGCAATTCCGGTCCAGTCGACTCTGTATCACGTATTTTTCTTATTTTAAGCAGCTTCCACAGTTCTAATCGTTTGATTTGGCCCCAGGTCGGTGGACCATAGTTCCACCGATTTATCTCAGTTGCAATTTTTAAATCGTTGAGCCAAAGTTCTGGTAGAGCTAAATACAACAATGACGATACCATCTTTGCTTTTTCTTCAACCGTGCGCGGTTTCTCGTCTTCATTTTGCTCTTCTGATGAGTACAACGTTAACGTTGTTGAATTCACAATCTCGGAGAAAGAGATGACTCTCATTTTTGACATATGAGCTCCATCGTCTTGATCATCTGATATTTGTTCGATTTGAATCAACATTGATTCTAACCTGTTCAGCATCGTCGTTGAATTGGTATTCATGCTTAAAGCGGCAATTTTGATGGAATCCCGAAATTTGTTCATCTCCTGAATAGAACAATTTGCCTTTTTGTTTGTTTTTCAATTTTAATGCATAGTTGTTGGATAATAAATTGACAAAATAAATCGAATATAATCTTCTAATTTCTAATTGGAACCGTGTTGTTCATTGTTGCTCCTGTTCCCTGAAATAATGTTCGACTCGTTCATGGCCCAATTATTTTTCTTACCGTTGAATCTTATGTTGATAATCCCGAAAAGTTTTGATTGATACTGTGACATTTGTCCCACATAGTTGGCATTTCTGTGGTCCTGTATTTTCCTTTTTTAGTCTTTGATAACAGTTGACACAAGTGGCTTCATGTCGGCAGGGAAGGTTCACCACTGATGCATTTGCTTCTAGGCAAATACCACACTTGATGCCAGTTTCTTCTGTCTCTGCGCTCATTAAGCTGTTTTCAGCTTCTCTTAGTTTGTCATTTAATTCTTTTTCCGCACAGAGGCTCTTATTTAGTAATATCATTTGTAAGACGTTGTTCATATGGACTCCAACTCGAATCGTCTCTTCACACCGACGTATATTTTCGAGTGCCGATTGTTTTTGGTTCAGTGGACATGTACTGTTGAAGTAAAGATGACTTCGCACAATACTGGATGTGTTTTTGGTTGCCCAACAGTTGTGGATGATATCACAGTGCCAACAGGTGATGAAATTTGTACCGATATTTGACTTCTCGGAATAAAACCCGATTGCACTTAAGATTGCGGCTTCGTCCAAAAACCATTTTTCCAGGCTTGTTGTGCGGGTTCTTGAAGCTGCAAATTGCCATTTTCGACCAAACCATCCAGATCTTTTTGGAATTTGTTCTGGTACCATTTTATTCATTCCACCCGGACCCCCGCTGGGCAGTACATGAATTTCCCCACAGTCCACCAAATCTAGGTCGTTAACAATGAGTTGTGCTTGTTGGCCCGTCTCAGTGGTTATCAATTTGAACATCTTGAAGCAGCGATATCTGGCATGGTATGTTTCTTCGTCAATAACCTCGTACAACAGAGCAGATATCTTGAGTCTTATCGAATTCAGTTTAAATTGACTTTGCACGTCCCTGATCTGTCTGCGGCTACCATTGGTGTGGTGTCCAGATGCAATAATAAAAACGTCGATTTTCATTTCTCTTAAGATGAAATAACTAAAACAGCTGCTTGTCTAAATTTAGTTACAGGCTGAACTCGAATAATGCACAGTTTTGCGGTCCATATTTCAATTTCACGACTGTCAGAATTGTGATTCCCGTCACTATCGCGATAGTCGCAATCGACGACCGATCGTTTGCGGTTTTCTCTATATGTTCGACCAACTTGCTCCATTTGTTTTGCCTAAGTATATCCCATTTTTGGCTGCGGAATCGAACGAAGAGGTTTATGGACACGTCTTTTACGTTACGTCTTTCTTGATTTCTAGAGATCCATCTTCTTGCTCCTAATTCAGTTACACAATCCAAAACGAACCATGTCCACATGATGAGGGCGATGAATCCATTCCATCCGGGAATTTGTTTTTCTATTTTTCTGCTCCCTTGCTCGAAAATCTCCACAATATTTAATCCTCTGATGTTTTTGTTCATTATTTCTTGTTCAAGATCTTCAAAATACTTTCTTGATTGTAATCTTTTTAAGTTGATGATTTTTATGATGGCTTCTTTTTCTTCGTTGTTCATTTCATACTTCGCGTTTATCATCGATGTCAGTCTGCTTAGTCGTCGCATTTTAGTCATTACGCGCATTCTTAATAATTAAATGATCATCATACTTATTCAATCATCTGTTTTGTTTTCACATGGGTTTTGGGTTGGAAGGTTTGTTTTTACAGATTCTTGTTTCTTCTTGATCTTTTTGGGATCAACTTTCTGACTTGAAAACAATAGCTTGTAAGCTGCGTCTTGTCTTGCTCTATCTGCGTAACAGGGATTGCGTTTGTTTTTCGTGTAGACCTTACCTGGCCAAGCGGTTGCTTGTTTTTGTGGTTTTCGTTTCTTAGCTGTTCCCGATTTTTCCGGCTGTTTCTTTTTCCGAATTCTAGTATCCCGGATTTCGGACGTGTAAACTCCGCCATATTTGTTTAGATAGTGTTTTGGCACCACGTTCGACATCTGAAAATATCATAATTATTACAATTTTCTTATTTTAGTTATATCTTGCGATGACATAATGTTGAATATAAGCAATGGACTTCCGTCATAATTGTTTTTTATATGTTTTTGTACAGGTTGTATCAATCTGCAATCTATCCGGCGGTCGTCTCGACCGTTTGCCCCTTTGTGCTCTTCCTTGTTGATGATGTTCATTGTGTGTGATGAATTCTTCCTTTCCGTTCTCATTCAGAATTTGTACGATCGGTGAGTGTTGCACGTGGACGTCTTTGAGTCTCTGTGTTCTTGGACATGCTGGTGTTGATGTTGACGACAATGGGACTGGCAATTTTTTTGTCTCGGTCTCTCGCAATTTTGTGATGTCTTCATCCTCGATACCGCCCATACTCTCACCATATTCCAAAAAATAGTCCACACCCAGTTTTCGAATTCTTTCTCTTGTCTCGTTGAATGATTTGAAAAGCTCTGCTGTGTCCACTGAATCGTCCGTGGCTGACAGTTCCCTTTTTATTTCCTCCGTTTTGATAATGTCGGAATCTATCTCTGATACTTTCCCTAATGTATCCATGCTGTTCATGTTGGTTTCTTCCTGTTCCTCTTCGATTGTATTTTTCTCTCTCTGTGTACTATTTCCTTGTGTGTTTCCCTTTTCGTTGTCATTTTCTGCGACTTTTTCGTCTAAATCGCTATCATCTTCTTGTTCTTGTCCGCTGTCTTGTTCATCGTTATCTTCATTTTCAATTTTTGTTGCCTCAAACTTTTGTTGATGGTCGGCGTGTTGAGTGTCTTTCTCCGGTATATTTGGATGCTCACAATGTCGACCATCTGAAAGGTCATCAGCCACAAGCTGTTCATACACGTCGTTGTTTATGTCTTCAACCTTTGTTGGCTCAAACTTGGGTTGATGGTCGGCGTGTTCGGCATCCTTTTCCAATGTTTCAGTATGTTCACATTGTTTGCCATCTGGATCGTCATTGCCCGAGAGCTGTTCATACTCGTCAGTGTTTGTGTCCTGAATCAAATTTTCTTCCTCTCCTCCTCGAATCAGTCCCAAATCTCGTTTCAAAAATGGTTTCATCTGACTCAAATGAACTTTAATGTCCTTTCCAAGCATTTTTATCACGTATGTACTTGCGTTGATACGTTTAATTACTTCGAAAGGGCCCTGATATCGCTGTCCATATTTCTGGCAGAGTCCTTGACTCCCCCTTGGTGGTCTCCGAATTAATATTTTACTTCCGATTTCGTAAATTTTCTTTGGTTCATCGTGTGTTTGCTTGGCCAACTCCTCCCATTTTTCATTTATGATTGCGTTGATCTGTTCCCGGGATAATGCGTCCACCATTAATTTACCTCGGCGGCATGGAAATCCATACAGAGTTTGATACGGGCTTATGCCTGTCTTGACTTGAGGTAAAGCATTGTATAGCACGTTAACTTGTAGCAAATTTGTCACCCATCGTTGAGGATTTTCCGCGGCTTTCAATAACCCTTTTATGTGTCGGAATGCTCTTTCCACAAAAACGTTCTTAGTTTTGTGATACGGTGTACTTTTCTCGATTTTTACATTGTATTCCGCTAACTTCTTCTCAAACATTCCAAGAAACTCAGTTCCCCAGTCGGATTTTATTGTTTCTACGGCCGCACCCTCTCGTCTTAGAAATTCTTCTATTCTAGCCGCTGTTTCTTTTGCCGTCTTGGTTCTCAGTGGATAAAATCTTCCGAACCACGAGTATTCGTCGACAATACCAAGAATGTACTTATATCCGCATACTGATTTCGGGGAGACTACGTGTATGTCCACCTGCACTTTCTCCATTGGCCTTGATGGTCTCTTGTAATCGGAAATATTTCCGTGCTTCCCGCTTCCCGTGTATGGTTCATTGAATAAGCAATATTCGCAGCTACGAATGTAGTGACGAAGAAGCTCCCTATCTCCTGGGATGTCGTCAACCAGTCTTCGAAGCATCTTGAGGCTTCGGTCGAAACCTTGATGACCATGTTGATCGTGGACGAAGTTAAAAATTTTCTCCCAATTGTGTTTTTGCTCCGTTGCCTGATTCTTATTTTGTTGTTCGGTGTGGTCTTTGGTAATGAGTAGTAAATCATTTTGATTTTCTTTACTGTTGGGTAATTCGAATTGAAAATTGAATATGCCCATAACCCATCTTGCCACTTTATCATTTGGGTATTCTCGCATTTCTTTTCCTTTTGGTTGTATAACATTGGCGACTGCTTGACTGTCGATTTTCAGAATGAATTTTGAGCCTTTGAGAAGGTATTTTTCTCGTTTCATCGCCCATTTGACAGCCCATAACTCTTTTTCAAAAATGCATAAATGTATCTTTGATATGTCAAATTTCATCGCGCCATTTGCAATCATCTTCAATTTACCGTCCCTTTCTTGACATAATGTGTATGCGGCCGTATGATGTGACGCGTCGCAATAGAGAATGAATGGGCATTCCGGATCGCATAAACGGGGATAGGAACAAATCGGTTCATTGTTCATGACGTGTTTTATTTCCTCAAACTCTCGTTTCATTTCGTCCGTCAAAGTCCACTTCTTTGCTGAAATTGAATCGGTGAGTCCTTTAGTTATTTCACTGAGTGCCGGGATGAAGTTTCGCCAAAACCCCACAAAGCCGAGGAGTCGACGTACATCTGCTTTGCTTTCTGGATGCCCCATTTCGTTTAGACCGTTCAGTTTCTTTGGATTTATTTTGAAACCGGCTTCCGATAATTCGTAACCCAAAAATAGAACTTCCTTTTGACATAATTGCATCTTGTCGAAACTCAACATCATTTTGTTCTCGCGAACACTATCCATGAATTTTTTTATGCATTCGAGATGTTCTTCGAAGGTTCGGGAGGTTATCAGTACGTCATCGACATATGATTTGACTTGTCGTCGGTCTAATGGAGATATGACTTTCTTCATCTGCCTGACGAAAGCGCTTCCGCTGATGCTCAATCCAAAAGGTGCCACATTAAATTGGTATTGTTTCCCTAAGAATAAAAATGCCGTTTTATGGCGGTCTTCTTCTTTGAGCGGTATTTGAAGATAAGCCTGTGGCATATCGAAAACCGACCGAAATTTATGATCTTCGATCTCCCGTAAAATGTCTTGTAAACTTTCCTCGATACATGGGTCTGGTGCAATTGTTTGATTAAGTTTTCTATAATCTATACATACTCGCAGATCTGGTATCTCCTGTCCAGGTTTGAGTTTCTTTTCCACGCAGAGTACCGGAGCGTTGTAACTTGACTGAGTTGGTCCAATGAGACCTTGTTCGAACCACCCATTAATACTTTTTTGTGCCCTCTCTCGGTAATGTGGGGGTATCGGATATGGTTTGACGCTGCAAAACGGCGTCGAGCCTTCGATGCTAGGTATCGTCGCTTGAACAGCTGCGCAGACCGCAGGTGTATCGGGTTTCACCATAATATCGGTGTATTGTTCTAAAAGTTTCATTATTGCCTCTTCTTGTTCGGGGTTGATCTGGGCTCCCTCGAATATTGATTTTGGAATTTCGACGATTTTTGTGTCATTTTCTTCCTGTTTACTTTGCTCCTTTGCAAAAAGGACTAATCCTGATCTGTCGCTTACGGACCCCGCTTTTACGTCAACTGTTACAGGTCCCAATTCGCTTTGAATATCGCATCCAATGATGACATCAACGTCTGCCGTGTTTAAAATGCCGAATTTGCAATTAATGATGGTTCCGTTCAATAGTCTGGCACTTGCTTCCACTTCATGTGTGATTTTGAATTCTCCGTCTGCTCCCACCAGTGTCCGTTCCTTTTCTTTCATGAACGATTCTAAGTTGTGAAGTTCTATGAAGGATTCGTTAATGTAGGATCTATTTGAACCGGTGTCGTATATTGCTTTTGTTTGTATGTTTTGTTGTCCAATTGTCAGTTCGATTTCGATGTCGAGAAGTGGTACAGTTTCATTGGTGAGAAGTGCTTTATTCATTTTTGATTGAAATTCATTTTGGCCGATCGCTCGGCCGTTTACAAGTTTTTTGCCTCACTTTGGGTTTCGAGGTACTCGGTTTTATCGTGTTTCTTGACCATCGATCCCTGAATAGATTGCCTAGTTCTCTGTTTTCCGTTGTTCCTGTCGTATTTTGGAAAACTTTGACTATGTCCGTCTACTCGTTCTCGTTGTGAGTTCTTC
This sequence comes from Oikopleura longicauda, assembly GCA_004367895.1. Taxonomy (NCBI): domain Eukaryota; kingdom Metazoa; phylum Chordata; class Appendicularia; order Copelata; family Oikopleuridae; genus Oikopleura; species Oikopleura longicauda. Next base: position 2,362 of record SCLD01089558.1, on the reverse strand, counting down.
TGAAACCCAGGGTTGAAATATGGATATTGAATTGTTTGCTCGTCTCCCCAGTTGTATCCGTTTTTCCATTGATTTCCCTGGTTTCCGTGGCGATAATTATCCGATCTGGCATTGTTTCGTTGCTCTCTCCAGTCTTGAAATCCGAATTGGTTTGGACGTCTTCCCCAGTGTTGATCGCGGAAATGCCAGTTGATCGGCTTTTGGTGAGGATGAAAATTTGGTAGATCACGTTGGTAGGTGTAACTGCCGTTCATGTTCGTCGGGTCGGTATTGAATTGCCAGCCATCCATTTGTGCATGTCCGTATTGTGAATGACCGTATGGGCCAAATGGTTGAGGCTGGGACTGCCAATTTCTGTTGTTGTTATTTCCCCTATATTTTTGATTCGAATGTCGTGTTTGGTATTCTTGGTTGCCCCACTTTTGTTTCTCAGGGGCCGTGTCCCTCTTTTTGTCGTGTGTCTTATTTTTTTGTTTTTCAGCGTTGAATTCTTTCGTTAAAAATGCCTGATCCTCTTCTATGCGTTCCGAATTTATCCTGTATATATCGTATTTGCTTTGGGCATATGTTGCTAATTCCATGAAATCTGTTTTCGCGTCGAGGTCCAGCATTTCGAAACTTCTCCCGAACTCAGGTCTGACTTCTTTTATGCCCTCGATGAATCTGTCGCGCAATTTGAGATTGAATTCTTCTGTATCACCTCTGAAAATTTTCATCAATTTGCTACGTAATGTGACCCCATATTGTTGAAGTGTTTGTCGTTCATCGTTCCAAGATAAATTATTGAATTCTTTCATCATTTGACTTTTTGGTTTTGGTACCCAAAAATATTTTTCGAGTTCTTTTTCCAATAACTTGAAACTATTCTGGATATTCTCCGGGAAATTTTGTGCCGCCGATCGGCTTTCTCCCCGTAAACTTAGCATTACTTCGTTTGCCAGTTCCCTCTCGGACCATTCGAGCCTTTTCCCGAGTTGTTTGGCCATTTTCAGGTGTTCTTTGATGGACTCTCTTTTCTTTGTGTTGTGATCCCACGTGGGAAGTTGTCTGGTATTCAACCCACGTAGTGTGACATTGAGGTCGTTGATGACTTTGTCTTGTTGGGTATTCTGTGTTTGTGGACAACTTTGACTCTTTTTTGTTTCGAGATTTTCGTCAGTTTCGTTGACTTCATGTTGTTTGTTTGTTTCGTTGTTATCAATTGTCATATTGTTGTACTAAAAAAAACGTTAATTTTACTTACCATGATCATGGGCAGTCTGAGTCCCATTGGTGACTGTCGTTGACTGACTTAAACCTTTCTTTAGGTTTAATATAAATTTCTGTTATGTTTAAAAAAAAAAAACTGTTACTTTGATATGTTAATTCATAACTTCCCTCGTCTTTCTCAACGACCGCATATGGGCCCCACAACCGTTGAGTCAAACGCGAAAGTAAAACCGAGGACGCCATAAGTCTAACTATCTCTACGGGGGTCTTTGTACCCCATCTAATCCTAATATATCTATCCTATATCTATATCTCTCCTGCTAAGCTGATACCCTGCGTGATAGTAGAGGCCTGGGTAGCTAATCCAAGTGTTATACTCACAGTGGTAGTAGTAGTAGTATCTTTATTATCAGTAAGATAAGATGTGTTGTTGATATGCAGAAAATGCAGTGTTATGTACTCGGTAGCTCTAGGGCGACAGGGGGCGCACTGTAGTCTAGCGCCGGCGGCGTAGAGGATGGAGAGTCGATTCTCTGGAAGAGGATCCTCCTCCTTGTCTGTATGATATAATGTATGACAGTAGTGAATAAACCCTTTAGGATGCAGTATATCTAAACCTTTAGGTTGCAGCATGCGACCTATTATTCCACTTCTTTCTCGTTTTGGCTTGAAATTCTAACTCTGGTTTCGCTTTTTGATGCCGTCGTTTGTGCGTTTTGTTTCTTTATTGAATGTGTGGAAGGCTGTTTTGGAAGTGTTTTTGTGTACTTTGAGCTGTTGCGATTGTTGTTTGGCTCAAGGTCTTCGGTGGTCATCTTGTCTATGTGCATTTTGTCAATTGGATGTTTGTGTTATATGACTTTGAGTGCTGTTGTTATTTGTTTGTGTTTTCTAGTTTATTTGACTTCAACTCATCGGTGCCGTGTTGTTTCATAAGGCATGGTAGTCTTTTTAGTATTTTTCTTAAGGTATGTTTTGTCTCCTTGTTGCTGGCGTCAATTCTCGGATCTCGGGTGTTGGTGTCGCTGTTAACGATTATGATTTTATCGGCATATTCGTATTCCAGGTCGCTGTTGTCGTCGTTGTCGTCGTTGTCGAGGTTGTTCTCGTTAATCTCCCAGTTACCGGTTGTGTTTATCCAGTCTTGTAAAGA
>SCLD01089547.1:0-13539 GCA_004367895.1 Oikopleura longicauda | reverse complement strand
TATATAGTGACTACCTGCAAGGATACCTTTTGGAACTAGCTTCAAAATGCACCATTAGGATTCATCTAATCACGTGAGTTTCTAGGTAAAATTTGCCTTTGAACTTTGGTCAAGAATACATTACAGACATAGGACGTGAATAACTCTAATCATGATGACGTCATCGGCAATATGATTGGATGACTTCATACATTTTACGTGAAGCATGATTCATACTCTATTACTCACATATGACGTCATCCATTTAAATAAAGTGGAGTGCATCTTCTCGATGGTTGTTCTCTCTATACTTCCCATTCGGAGTTCCGACCAAATTATCATCGGGAAGACGCACCCCACTTTATATTGAAAAATGGGGATCTATGAAGTTGGAAAGCTTTGTTTGAAAGATAATGGAGTTGGAAAGTTTTATGCTGGTAAGTTCGAGATGAAATTGGAAAGATCGAAGTTGGAAAACTCGGTATGCTAGTTGAAAAGTTTGAAATTAACTTGGAAAGAATCAGAAGAGATTTTCCAACTTCGCGCGGTTATTTCAAACTTAAACAGTAACTTTCAAACTTAAGACTTTCCAACTGGAAATTTTCCAACTAACCTTTCCAACTAACTTTTCCAACTCCTCGACCTTTTCAACTTACTTTTCCAACTTCACGATCTTTTCAACTTCACGATCTTTCCAACTAACCTATCGGGCTACACAAATCCTTAAAAATGCTTTTCCAGCTTTTTGAATGTTGCGAACATGAAGCAAGTTGTTTTGGAAATTATTCTGATGTTTATTCACCTTGGAAGTGTTTAAAGAAAGATCCATTTTATTCATGCAACAGAGTTTTATCTGAATGTCTTGATCGTACAGGAGATGACAGGATTGGCGAATAGAAGGATTAGAAACATTTTCGCTTCGTAAAAGGATTAAGGGTGTCGTACTATATTTTGGACAAAATCGGCCTGTCGTAGAAAACCTACAGATTTTGAACAGATGATCCAAAACCGATTCTGATTTTTTGAATCGAACACTTGACGTACCAAAAAGGGACTGAACGATAATCAGCTGACCACAGCGTTGTTATCGATTTTAATCACCTTGTAAGTGATGAGGACTTTAAAATCTAATGATACGTAGTACAGGAGTAACAATTAAGCGATTTCGATGATTCAACTATCATTTTGACGGGAATGTTAATTTGAAATCTTGGGGTGAACGGCCAGTAGTGTGGCCGTGCATTCGGTCCGGCCCCCTAGGTGGCATTGAAAATATTTTTTTGACACAATTTCACCTAGTCGTCTTTGTATATTTTAGTTTGATGTCACCTGTTCTTCTTTCGATGGACAAAATGTAGTATGATATAGTCCCCCTTAAAAATCATCGGTCACCAGCACAAATACAAGGTTAAATGATCAAATTTATAATAATAACGACATTGTTTCACACAAATATATTGTACAGAAACGAATGAACCAGAAATTATTAATTCTTATTTTCGGGAGTTTGCTCGGCGCAATTTATAATAGTAATCTTCCAAGAAATCTCCAATTGACTCACCAGCGTAACATGCATTGACGGTTGTCAGGCATCCGACTGAAATATTTGAATATATAAAAATGTCTTACAAAATATCATGAATGACTCACAAATTAAAGCTGCATTAAAGAGTTTCATCTTGATGATTTTGTTTTTTACTTCTTGATTTGAGTTTAATGAAAAAACCGTTATCACTGTTGCTTTTATAATTTTTTTTCGCAATGTTTACTAGCAAATTCCTGAGAATTGACCTTGAAAGTGACTAAGAGTGTTGTTCTTATTTCCATATTTGAACATTTAAAATGATGAAGCTTGATCAAATTTAGTGTAAATAAATTGATCATGTTCAAGGGATAAAATGTATATGATTAAACCAGCGAGTTTAAATCAATGTGCGGATAAAATTCTGAGGTTTGACCGTGTATCACATAAACGAATTTGGTTGGACGTGTATACACGACAGTTGAAATGGATCTTGAGAATTTTCTATTTTCTGACATCCAAATCGGTCCATGCAACATATAGTTTGAAAACAGTCCAGACGAGTAAAGGCGATTTTTTTGATATCTTGCCGAAAATTAGGAATGGTACTTGTTCCAAAAATTTTGAAATTCCTAATTTTTAGGCAAGTGCCTGTCATGGAGCTTCTGAAAATTCCTAATTTTTAAGCTAGTCTCTGTCAAAAATCTAAAATTTTGTCAAAATCTTGGTAATGGCCCTAACCCTAATATGGAATTGACACCAACCACAAAAAAGAGATAACCCCAACGATTGGGGTCCAACCCTAATTAGAATCTGACCCTGACCCTAGAAATGACCATGACCTTAGTTTGGAACTGACCCCAACTTTATTAAGAAAATGTATATCCTCAACCCTTATTGAAATCTTACCTTAGTCATAATTAAGAAATGACCATATGCAGATTATGGTATGCTTAACTTGGAACTGAGCCTGGCCCTAAAAAAAATCTGACCTTTATAAGGAAAAAACCCTAATCATAATTTCGAACTTACCCCAACCCGGCCCTGTGGGCCACAGGCTGTGGCCGAAGAATTCTCCAATCGAAATGACGAAATTTTAAACGAATTGGCTATTTGTTTTGCTGGACCGTTATTTTTGCTGAAAAAACTTTCAAATATTCATTTTATCCCTTGAACATGATCAATTTATTTGAATTAAATTTGATCAAGCTTCATCATTATAAATGTTCACATATGGAAATAGGAAAAACACTCTTAGTCACTTTCAAGGTCAATTCTCAGGAATTTGCAAGGACTCATTAGGAAAAGAATCAATAATTTCAGGTTCATTCGTTTCTGTACAATATATTTGTATGAAACAATGTCGTTATTGAAATAAATTTGATAATTTAACCCCTTCTGCCAAATAGTGGAAAAAATCCAGAATATCACTAGAACTTTATCTTAATTTTTCGATGTCGCAAATAACGGTTAAAAATATTTTTCGACCAACAAATTAAAATGATCACAGTTCAAGGTTATTCTGGTATTGTTAATATAGTCCATGTCAAAAATCAGAAATTCTCAGCGAATAAAGTCTTGCTATATTATAATTTCAACATTCATTTATCGTTCACCAAATAAAGAACCTGTGAGCCAAACTATGATCAGTTGATGCAGGAATGCCCTTCTGAAATATTTGATTCTGATAAATGTACTGACGAGGAACGGATTTACGAACCAGACTTTGAATATCACATTCGGCAACTTAACCCCTATTGGCAAATCGGGGTAAAATTTTTCAGTATTCCAGGGTTTGACCCAGAGGTTTGACCTAGCGTGTTTCGTGGAAAATTTTTCCATTCAAAAATCATGAGCTACTGCTCAGTAATTTTTATTTTTGAAAATTTCTGGGGTCTGACCCAGGCGGTTTGGTGAAAAATTTTCCAGAAAACACGCTGAGTCAAACCCTTGGTTGACGTCATATTGGGTGGTGATACACCTACCAACCTGGTATCCATGCAACATGGCGTGACTCACTCCGGTCCAATAGTGACGTCATAATTTGTGCGAAATAAAAATTTGGTAAAATTGTCCTCAAAACACGCCATGTCAAACCCCAAAACCTTGCCAATAAGGGTTAATAAAGCTGTTAAGATAAGGGTTGATTCCGAGAAATTTCAAACTTTTCATTTTGAAGCCCAATTTGACATTTTTGATGGAAAATCACAAAAATGATAACTAGGGTGAATAACTTGATTTTTACGAACTCACCCTATATATGATTTTCGCAATTTTCCTGGTCATTCCTGGCCATTCCGATAATGACTATTTTCGTTAAAATTTTTAAAAATCATATAAAGTGTGAATTTGTTAAAATCCAAGAATTCATCCTAATTATCATTTTTGTGATTTTTCGTCAAAAATGACAATTTAGGCTTGAAAATCAAACTTTTGAAATTTCTCGGAATTTACCCTATCTTCAGATGATGGTTGTAAATTCGTGATAAAAGTTCGATAATGATATTTACATAAGTCCAATTTGTGTGACTCATGCAAGAGAATTGGAAGGATGGTATTGTTCTTGCAGAATTGAAGAAGATGATGATGGAGTTTCCAGAAATATGACAAACTCTGAGGAATAGGCTTACACTTATAACTTATAAGTCATAAATTATGACTGATTGTAATGACTCAGAATTAAGCCACCATAAAGATGATTCAATGTCAGCGAAATAAACGAATTTTCACTCATAACAAATGCATTCAAAGGATAATGGCAAAACGGACAGCAGGTAACTAAAACATTTCAAACTTTATACCTAGAAAATGTAAAATGTCAGAATTTCGATATTATTCGCATAAATATAGGGGGATCTTTGTATAACTGTTCCACTCTTCCCATCAGTCCCAATATAACTGTTCCACTTTATATAAGTTTCGATACAAAAGTGAAACAGTTATATTAGTTCCCATGAAAAACGTGGAACAGTTATATTTAAACCAATAAGAAATCCGGAATAGTTTTATTAGTTCCGTTGAGTTGAGCGTGTCGTATGAATACTTCGGAGGCTACGACTTCACTATGTTCAAGGCGAAAATGAAATGACTATATCATGCAATGTTTTTATTGTGTTTTCCAGTTTAATTAACAGCGTACTTTTCTTGGTTCGCTCGAATCTCGACTACAGATAGTTATTCACAGAAATCACTCACTCACTCGGAGGAGGACACAATAGGGCACATTAACTCCGGGCAAAAATAAAGGCTGATGATTGACTATAGAAAATCACGTTTTCAGAATTTTTTGTTTTTTTTTCCCATGCAATTTTTCACAATTTTTTTTGATGTTTTTCTAAGAGTTTTTGTATTTTGGTTACAAACGTGGCTCTGGTCAAAACCCGTAAATTTAAATCAAATTCGTTCACGTTTCTGGTTACACAAAAGAAGGACAAGAGTGTTTTTTTTCCTAAGAATTATTATACGCGCTGCCTTACGCTAAGAGACATTAATTATTTGGGCCAAACTTTTTTTTTTAATCACAATAACTGACTGTTAAAAACCATAGTCATTCACTTTAAACACGAAGAATAACTTTCGCTTCAAAAAAAAATTTTGCAAAGAAATAAGTAAAGTGGTGGTTTCCCCTTTTTATGGGTACTCCCGGTAATAAGTGTTCGCCTCCACCGAGGGTCACTCACCAAGTAAAGGGAACATTAGGTCATTTCCGTTTGTGGCTATTAGTTTCATCAGTCGTAACCGTTTGTCAAATGAGCAGTAATTCGCATAGCAAAGTGGAAGAAATGTCATCACGACGTCGATTGTGGTCATCTGTGGTAAAACCTCCCGGGGAAAGACGTGCGTCAGCGAAATGACTCCAAAACTGTCAGGTATTCTACCTTGGAATATCTCCACATCACATCTTTACAGTTTTGATTCTCCAGAGCTGACTCTGATCAGAGTTTCGATAATTTGAGTAAGCACCGCTTTTCACGTTCTTATGTGTTATGACCTTTTTCATTTTCCGATAAGTTTTCACCCCGTAAGTAACGGATAAGCCTAGTTCTTAATTGTACTATATCTCGAACCGCTTCGGGACAGCCATTATTTCTAAAAGTGTTCAATCTACTATCTAATATGCAACATTTAGACATCCTCGCGCATATATTGTTTTCCTGCATTTGACACCAAACTGGTGTCAACCAGTTCCTGTTACTCTCGTGACCTTTCAATTCGAGGTCATAATTTTAAAGTATCATTTTTAGCTGCTAGGCCATGAATCAAGTCTGAATGCGACTTTTTGGATAGTAAATCCTGCATATAACGACTGAAGTTCATCTCAGCCGTCATAATTTCGTTACGTTCTTCCGTCGTAATGGTCCTATTACATGATTCTTTTATGTTAACAGTCAGATACATTGGCTGTGAAAATCTCGTTGTAACTCACGACACTTTCCGTTTCGAAATGAAACACTCCTATATTAGTTTGGTTGATGTTCTTATTCTCATCAGGCCACCACGGACGGACTTTCGTCCACTCGTCCACCTCCGTTCACATTTCGGATTTTTTTATGGTCCGTCGTCCAAATCCGTCCATGAGGTGAACGGTCCATCCTGTCCGCCGTCCATCTCCGTCCACTTTTCAAAAATTTCGATGGTCCCTCGTCCAAATCCGGTGGACGGCCCAAGCTTAAATTTCCGTCCGTCGTCCGAATGGACGAGTGGACGGATGGACCGTCCGCGGACGGCCGTCTTCGTCCGTCGAGGCCTGATTCTCATTAGATGCTAGATTAATACTACACACTGTTATCACGAGATCTATTAATACTTATAGCCTCAACATTCCCTACCTTGGGGATTCTTTAAGTTTAAAGATGTTTAGCTCTTTCTCTTTTTTGTTAAATCGTGCGACTGATTTAACATTCGAGTTGTTCAACCATTTAATATTTTTATGAGTTCGCGACTTTCTAGTACTTAAATGATCCCACGTGATCGTTAGTGATATGTGGCATATGACATCTCGGGTATTTATCTTAACCTTCAGGCTCATGCCTACTGACATTTGAAATCTGACTATTTTAATTGTTTTGCCTTTTTCCACCTATTGATTACTATCATATATATGTTATGTAGAGCTTCAAAAATCATTTCCAATGATGCCAAACTCGAACCAATTTCCTGGGAACTGAAACTCGAAATTCCACTTTTTAGCATTTGCGTGGGCCTTTGAGTGGGTGGACATCCCCCGACAATTTTTTCATATTAATCAAAAGATGCGCTAGAAAAATCCGCAACTTTTATTGCCTTTGACATTCCCGCGACTGGCCGTGGAAGCAAAATTTTATATTAAAAACCGCCGAAAATTCGATTTTACGGGCGTAGAATTTGCGTGGGTTGAGTTCAAATCAAAGAAGCCTTTGGGTTTTATCAGCTCAACTTGTTTGAAATGTCATTATATTCATTTTCGTAAATCTGGGGAGTGATTCGCCTATGCATATGAGCGCCACCCACGCATTTTCAATAAATGCGTTAAAATTTCAATTTCAAATTCCCAGGAGATCGGACAAAAAGTTTTATATTCCCGGAATCAGCATGATTCACTGAATCTATTACAACTTTTTGAAATGTAAAAATCTCCCGAAGAAAAAAGATATTCCGATTTTTTATCCCGGAATTCAACCTAACTATCATATATATGTTATGTATCCTTAGTCGACAGTACGTTTCACTCCCCCCTTTGATTATTTTCACCCGGCACATTAACTCCGGGCACAAGGAAGTCTAAACGACAAGCGGAACAGTTATACACTGGTTCGCTGAAAATCGGGAATGGCATTTGTAATGGGATTTCGGAAATTCCCGCTTTTTAGGAGAATCGATGTTTTTCGAAATCCGAAAATTCCCGATTTTTAGGAAAAACGATGTTTTTCGATCAAAAATGATGATTTTTTTGAAAATCTCAAAATATGATTATTTAAATTTCCCTTTTTCCAGAGAAAAATACCATAGCTTTCTAGCGGTGACAGTGATGTTGGTGACATCGTGATGTCGGTGACAGAAAAACTATGTTGGTGACATTTTTCTGTATGTTGGTGACATACCAATCGGTCACCAACATAAGAATGCGATGTTGGTGACCGATATGTAATGTTGGAGACATGAATTGTATCTTGGTGACATTAAATGCATGTTGGTGCCAATTTCAAATTTTCCCGAAATTCCCGATTTTTAGGAGTCCCGATTTTAAGCGAACCAGTGTATTAGAACCGATGGGAAAAGTGGAACAGTCATATTAGTTCCGATCCAATAAAAATGGAGCAGTGTTATTAAGACCCCCCTATATAAAAATTTAGTTTTAACGAATGGTCCTCCAGAAGAAAATCTTGGTGCTTTAAGCCTGATTATGATTGTTTGTCTTTCAACCATGTTTGTCATTGGAATAATCATTGTTTATAAAAGGAATGGATCAATATCTCATAAAGTCATTTTCATTTTTATAAAATACGGGAGGGCCCCTCGATTAACACAAAAAAGTCATTTAAAAAGTATATTAAGGGTAGTTCAGACCAAAGTCATTTTATTTTTGAAATCAATGTCGGAAAGATTCGTATCCGACATACAATGACTCTTAAAAGGAACGCTGAATTTCTACCCAGAATCGATTGAAAATGGCGACATTTTATTTCAGAGTCGTTCTATGTCGGATCCGAATCTTTCCGACATTGATTTCGAAAATATAATGATTTGGGTCTGGACTACCCTTAAATCAAAATTGACCCAAAGTTAAGACGTGCTCGGGCACATACAATATTCAAAACTGCAACAAAACTGCCAATGAGACCACGTGGAAGCTCCGTGTCGGAGTATAACAATAGAAATGCATGTGATCGTCCAAATACAGGTAGCGACTATATAAACGCCTATCTGGGACATTTTTAAAACGTTGTGGGGCGTCATTAGTGGACAAAAAATCCACACACATTTTTTTCGGTAATAGTTAACTTTGAAACATAACTTAGAAACATTCTTAACTTGAAAACACCGCTATTAACTTGGAAACATCAATGTTAACTCCGTTACGTTATTATAATTAACTCAGAAACGAAATTATTAAGTTAATAATTCCAAGTTAATAATATTAACTTGGAAACGGAACAAGATTTTCATATTTTCCTTATTAAATAAGTGTGGTTTTTTTGTCCACAAATGACGCTCCACGACATTCCCAAAATGTGGGTTTTTTGTCCACAATTCACGGATAGGGGGTAACTATTACCTTTTTTCACGTGGGTTTTTTGTCCAAAAAATGACGGTCCACGATATTCCCGGAATGTCCACAATTCACGGATAGCGGTTAGAGACGGTTTTAATGACTTTTTTTAGTTTCAGTGAGTGTAATAGATAGAAATACATGCATTTCTACTTCAACATGCAATACCATACTATCGACAGATCACGCAAATTCAAGACCGAGTGGTAAGTTCTCAGAAGCAATCAGAGACCATGGGTCTAACGTTAACATAACAGTCACATTACGAGCTAATTCTATAAAACTAAGGACATCTTATCTGCATATATCGAGTTCTTTATTATTATTAACATCATTTTGGGAGTATCATAATTCTCACTTTTGAGAACTTCACCGAGCGTGATTGGTGGAAACAAAATCCAGTTTTTTCCATAATTTCCGGTCAATTTCGGACTATTCGCTCAAAATTAACTGTTCAGTGTTCGGTCAATATTAACTCGGAACACCGAACAGTTAATTTTGAAGGAACAGCCAATTCCTCATGGTTGTAAAAACCAGCTCATAACGTGACTGTTAAATTTTTATTTCATAGAAAAATATCGAGAAAGCTTCGATACCGAAATAACCGAATTACCAGAAGCCGATCAAGTTATAAGAAATCAAAATGCAAATATTAAATCTCAGCTCAAAGAATCAATCCAAAGTAAAATGTTTCAACAAAATGATTCCGATAACATCGACTGAAATTATACTTTTCATATTAAAGGGGGGTACCGGATTAGACTGAGTCAGCTGACCTTGACCCTAAATTAGACTGACCAATGTCGTCATAATTTGAATTTGCCCTAAGCCCTACGGTACTGACCCTTGTACTGAATTGTACTCTCTATTAAAAACAGTCTGATCTGGTACCCTCCTATAGTTTAACTACTGCGTTTTAAATAGTACTGTACTTATACACGGAAATATAAAATATGTTCTTAAAATAACATATTATATATTATGTCATATTATATGACTCATATACTATCTCCCAAACTGTAAATAAGCCTGAAAGTCACAATAGTTCATGTGAATTAATAAATGGAAATAGCCTACAGGAAGTGGTACCGGAAGTTAGCCGGAAGTGATACCGGAAGTGGGCCGGAAATAAACCGTTAGAAAGCCGGAATCGAGGCGGAAACTATACCGGAAATGAACCGGAAGCTAAACCGGAAGTGAGCTGGAATCTGTACCGGAAGTGAGCCGGAAGCTAAAGCGGAAGTGAGTCTTTCTTAGTACGTATTACCGAGTCAAAAGTTCATTTTCGACATTTTCATCCCTAAATATGACTCAGAAAATACGGCTCTAAAATATTTAGTGGTAGTGGCAAAATTCAGTGGCAAATCACTTGACACTAAGACCACTGAATTTAAGTGATTTCAGTAATTTTAAGTGGCTGATTATTTGGGTGACTCTTTTTCAATTTGACCTCGCGACTTGGCTTCATCAGTTAAAGTGGGGTGCTTATTCCCAAATGACTTCTCAAATAATTCACCTCCACTAAAACCACTAAGCCACTGAAATTTAACTCTGCCCACTTAGTATGACTCAGAAAATACGACTCGAAAACCTCTGTTCAATAAATACTTTCCGACATAAATAGGGTGAATTCCGAGAAATTTGAAAAATTTCATTTTTAAGCCTAAATTGTCATTTTTGATGGAAAATCACTAAAATGATAACTAGGGTGAATTCATGGATTTCTACAAACTCACCCTATATATGATTTTCGAGATTTTCCTGAAAATGGCCATTCCGATAATGACTACTTTCGTAAAAATTTTCAAAAATCTTATATAGGGTGAATTCGTTAAAATGCAAGGATTCACCTTAGTTGTCATTTTTGTGATTTTTTCATCAAAAATGACAATTTAGGCTTGAAAATGATAGTTTTGAAATTTCTCGGAATTCATCCTAGCTATACCGGAAGTGAGACGGAAGTCAGCCAGAAGCTATGCCGGAAGTGAGCCGGAAGCTAAACTGGAAGTGAGTCTTTTTCGACATATCACCCCTAAATATGACTCATAAAATACGGCTCGACAACCTGTCTCGACAGAATCTCACTAGAAAAATTTTAAACGTTGGGAAATAGCGAAGCGAATAGATAAATTATCTGTCATCGTTTTCCCATAATGGGAACTTGGCGTATGGACAAAATTTAAATATCGTCATTCGTCTCAATCCAGCACATGCCCATTAACCAGACTCGCCAAAAAATGATAAAATTAATTTCATTTTCTCAGCAGTCAGTTGGTAGACTACAGACTTTTTTTCAAAAAATCTAAAATCCACGAATTTTGACAAAAATTTTTCCACACAAAAATCATGAGCTAGTAATTGTTATTTTGAAAAAATTCTGGGGTTTGACCTAGGCGGTTTTGTGGAAAATTTTTCCACACGTTATTATTTGAACACGCTGGGTCAAATCCCAAAATGCTTAAAATCGTGTTAAAAGCCTTTTGGATAAATTTTCCACAAAACACGCTAGGTCGAATCCCGCGTCTTATTTCTCATTAAAACATCCCCTACAGTCAAGATTTGAGCCTTCTACGCAATAGGTGGGCGGAGTTTTCAAATTTCAGCGGCCAATTGGTAGACTTCAGACTTAATTCCAAGAAAATGTAAAATGAAAAAAATTCTGTCAAAATTCGTTCATATTACATTTTCTTGGAATAAAGTCTGAAATGTACCATTCTCCCTCAGATTCCAGCAGCGTAAAATCCGTCTCTTCGAGATGAGGGATTAAAAGCCCTTTGAAATAAAAAACCCTTGTTCAATTTTCAAATTATCATTTCCAAAATCTCAGAGTTAAACAAAAATAATTGAAGGCTTGTGATGAATCATAATTAAGACAGATTTCAAGACTTGCAGTTCAACTAAAGTGGGGTGCGTCTTCCCGATGGTCATTTTCCCGAATTCCGCATGACGTAGTATAGAAATGACGGCCATCAGGAAGGCGCATCTCACTTTATAATTTCACTTTTCAACGGAAATGGCCCTGAAATTTTTCAAATTCAATCGGCTTATATAGCCTTTATAATATAGGGGATCACACATTAGACTTACCAGTCAAAAACTTTTAGTGGTAGTGGCAAAATTTAGTGGTTGATCACTAAACACTAAAACCACTGAATTTGTCACTCTGCTCTAATGTGTGACCCCCACCTCTATACCAAAACGTCGGGTAGCCAAAATCAAATTTATATAAAAAATGTGACTGGAAATGGCATTCGTTTTTTTTTATTGAGTCAAGGTCAAAGTGGTATATTTTATTCATTCAACGATTTATCTAAAGTCTAAATTCGAATTGCATTTTACATTAGGGTGTGTGACCCAAACTGGCTCACTTCGGCTTAAAAATTCGATTTCTTGGATGAATCATGTGGTTTTAGAGATGATATTGGCCCAGGATTTTTGCCTACTGACCTGATTTTTAGTTTTTTTGTAATGGTTGGTTTCAAAGTTTATTCCGAGAAAATGTTGAAAATTTAATTTGAGACAAACTGACTTAATATTCTTCATGGGCATCAAGGATGAGCCTACATACCAAATTGAAGACCTAAACATTTTGCGTAGGCGGAGATATCAAAAGTTGTAAATGACCATCGGTAAGATGCACCCCACTTTAATAGATGCCCAAGAAAAATATTTAGTCGGATTGTTCAAAATTCAACTTTTTACTTTTTTTCGGAATAAACTTTGAAATCAACCAATATCAAACAGAACCGAATTCACAAAATATTCGCTTTGTGGACGGTAATAGTTAACTTGGAAACATAACTTTGAAACATAACTTGGAAACATAACTTGGAAACATAACTTGGAAACATAACTTTGAAATATAACTTGGAAATGCCACTTGGAAACATTATCAAATTGAAATTAATGTTGCTTTTTCCAAGGTTATACACGTTTCCAAGTTAATAATCGTGTTTCCAAGTTATGCTTTCAAGATAACTATAACCCTGCGGACACCCTAAGTACAGGTCGATGGAGGTTCATTAAACAAATCTGATTTTTTCCAATTTCCATTTATTATAAAATCACAAGCCTTTACAAGAGTTAAATTTCAAAAAAATCCGAATTCTAAAACGTCACGTGATGGAAATCAATGTGGAGAAAAAAGTTGGATTTCAAAAATTGCCACAAGATGAAAATGACTTTTTAAAACATCAGAAAAAAGAAAAATCAAGACAATGACTTTTTAAAACATCAGAAAAAAGAAAAATCAAGACTGAAGATTTTTATAATGGGTATTGTTATAATACTCTGCCTCAGCATGATTGGTAAGTTCCAAAGAATCGGTTTTGGTAGATGTCAGACTTTATTTCCAGAAAATTTTAAAAGCCTGAATTTCGAAAAAAATGTAAGTGCATCTTATTTGTCATCAAAAAACTCGTATAGGCAGAATTTGAGCCTCCCACGCATTGCGTGGGCGGAGTTATTCGCAAATCATTTATAGGGTGAGTTATGTCATTTTGATGGAAAATTCACAAAAATGATAGCTAGGGCACATAATTTCCCGTATTTTTTGGTATTCACCCGATTTGTTAAAATTTTCAGAAACATAGCCATTTTAAGGAAAATCACGAAAATCATATAAAGGGTGAATTTCTAAAAATCTCAAAATTCACACCAGTTATCATTTTTTGTGATTTTCCCTCAAAAATGACAATTTAGGCTTGAAAATGAAAATTTTGAAATTTCTTGGAATTTAGGCTAGCCATGGAAAAAATTTTCTCTAAAACGCTGGGTACAAAACCGTTAT
>SCLD01089535.1:0-13538 GCA_004367895.1 Oikopleura longicauda | reverse complement strand
AGTAGGTAAATTAAGATATCTATGTTGCGATGTGGCTTGATTAGCTTTTTCAAAAACTGCTCTAATATGATCTACAGCATTGGTTGACCAAATAATTGGATGTTCTGCTCTAACATCAATTTGAGAATCGAAATCTGGATGAACAAATTCTTGCCATGTATTCAAATATTTTGACAAATCGATTTTACCATCACTTTCATCACTGTCCAAATACGCTGAAAATTCATGATTTTTATTTCCGTCGCGCTCACTTCGATAATTGTCTTTTTGTACCGCACGGTCTTTTTTGAGTTTTTTAAAAACAAATTCTCACCTGCCCCATCAAGTGGTCAGAACAGGGTTCCGAATAGTGCAAAATTTGCTTAGTGCTAGTGCCGTTTTTAAGTGCCTACCCTCAAAACGTCTTAGTGCTAGTGCCTTATTTTAGTGCTTTTATTGATTTAAATTCGTAGTTGAAAAATTGAATTTATAAAGTACTCTTAGGAATAAGATGTAACTGTTAAAAAAACATTCCTGATTGTTGTCTTGTGAAATCGAATTGTAAACCATCTTGTGGATTCTGCATAAGTGTATTATACAAATCATGTTGTGATAAGAATTTTGAAGCTGGATTCATCAAAATCTCATCATACGTATGTTCCAACGGTAATCTATTTAACAGCTCGGCATGTTTTTCGTTAAAATTATTCGCTAGTGTTTCGATATATTCGGATGTATCACCATCGGTTTCAAAAGCATATGATTTTGTCGGGACATTTTTACCATCTGATAAAAACCATTCCATGAGTTTTGGACCATTTGGACAGTGTGGTTTACCAGCATACCAATTTGTGTCATGACATCGAGATAGATCAAGATAATAAGGATGTTCAGCGACCCCCATAAGCTGTTCAGGTAAATAGATATCACGATAGAATTCGTCAATTTTTCGCATTTTTCGATTTTTAATTTTATTCGGAGTATTGACATTGAAAGCTTGGGTCAGGTCTTTGTCTTTCGTAAATAATGAAAATGCATCAGCCTAAATTTTGCTAATCGACCAATTTTGAAAGACTATGTTTCAGTTTAGATGGTTAAAAATATAACATTATCGGGATAAAAAATAGCTCTATGTAACATAGACTATGTTCACCCTTATAAAATGAAAGAAGTCGAGAAGCAATTCCTTTTCATCATTTTTATAATCAGGCAAATAACCAAATTTTTCGAAAAGATTGAGGTCGTACCAATTTTTGGTGATGAAATCATTACCAACTGGTAACTCACCAGTCATTTCTTTTCTTTTATCAACGTCAGACACTGAAAAAAATATTAAATTTTTGTGAATTCGACAAAACAGAAAATTAACCTGGATCGAAACCAAGTTCACTAGGATTCCAATTCATATGCTCCATCATAAGATTAAGACCATCTCCAACATCAGAATCCAGGAAATTTTCAAAATTTCTAGCGTCAAGATCTTTGCGTTCACCATCCGATTCATCCCCAACTGGTATTTCCGGTTTCGTTAGCCATGTATCTCTGATATGCTCTAAGAAATCGTCAAATGCTGGTAGGTTATCAGTTATATCAGTAATTCGCTCATCAACTTTGTCCTAAATATCAAAATTAAGAAAGACGAAAAATTTCATGTCAAAAAATACCTGATCGGCTTGGTAAAGATTGAGATCGACTGTGGAGGATGGAGAATCGTTTTCAAAATCGGCAGCGGAACGTCTTGAACGAGGAACAGATTCGAATTTTGGCGTTTCGAGTGAATCCGAAGCTCGTTTCGGTGAATACGTTGATCTTGTTGACAACATTTCTGATGCAATCATACCAAGAATTAATTTTGAAACTTGAATTGCTTTTGGACTTGGACTCGAATCAGACGGATCCTTGACAAACCAATCGTTTGGAAGCGGGCGGTCAAAAATCATTTCGTTATCGCCTTTGAAAATTCCCAAAAAGTTATTCAAATCTAAAACTTCTTGAGATTGATCATCATCTGATAGCTGATTAAACAACATTCTGATTGGTGAATATCGTTGTTCCGGCGCTAGAGAGTCCATATATCCCTTTGGCCATTCAAGACCACTATTCTTTTCGAAGAAGGCTTCAAGAAGACCAGTTTTGAATAATGTTTCATTGAAATTCGGATCGAAACCTTGTTTGTTTATTTTTTCCTGAACATGTTGATCACTGTATTCGAGTTCTTTACCATATGCAGTTGTGACATTTGTGTCAGGTGATACAACCACACCAAAATCTTTATCATAATTTTCATTATTTAGAACAAACATTTTGAAAGGATGTGGTCGATTTTTTCTTTCAGATTGATATCCAGTTTTCATTGGATATATTCCAGCTGAAGTTACAACGGCATCACCTTTCGGACCAGCTCGATCAGCGATTTTCTTATCAAGTATAGTTTCAGCAGCTGTATAATGACCTTGATGATTGTTTCCATCTTTATTCAAAAACCACGTGACCGGTTCCCATCTTTCAAATGGCATTGGACGATCAGCTGTTCCCAAATCGAATCGACCCCAAACTCCGAGTAATGTTCGAGCATCAAGACGTTTTTGGAAATATCTTTCAATCAAATCGTTAAAAACAGATAAATCGGGCATTTGAGTTATTTCGCCTTTAGAATGATCACTGACTGTTAGTTACGGAGAATAGTCAGTATTATAGGGTGTCGCACTCCGATGTGTGACACCCATAAGACTTTTTTTTAAGAGTCAGCGGATCCTTGCCTTTCATGAATCTAAAATTCCAATCATGATCGAATCTTGGATGAACTGGAGGACATAAAACTTCATCAGTGAGCTCGGTGGTATCGTCGTCACCCATTTTTCGAGTAATATCAGCGCCAAGACCATATTTTTCGATGGCTTCATCAAACGCAAAATCATTCAAATATTTATCTGGTAGCCAGCATCGTTTTTTGAATTCAAAATTACTTGGAAGTTCACTATCGAATTCATTGAAAATTGGATTTTGATCAAATGTTGTGAAATTGAGTTTATGACTATCAACATTTTCGGTTGGATCGGTAAAAGATGGCTCCTCATAATCAAAGTAATAAGACCATCGGAATACTGGATATTTAATCGCTGTCATATCGTCATAATCATTCTCCGCCTTTCGGGAATTGTAAAGTTTCTTGTAATCATAACTTGATGGATGTTTACCCTTAAAAATATGTTACGAGATTTAACACGAGTAAAGTGGGCTTGCCGATGGCCAAGTGGCCCGAATTCCGCATGAGGCAGTTAAAAGACGACGATCATCGGAAAGGCGCACTACACTTTACCAAGTTGAGATGACTCAAAATTTCATATGTTAAGGATTACCTTATAATATCCAATTTGTTTTGGTGTTTTTGGATTGGCATTACTCTTCATTTCGGTTGCGAAATCAGTTGCATAAAATTTGTCATGCATGCCTTCAATTTGAACACCATCAGTGGCTCCCTTGACAGTTGCCTTGTACAAGTTTGTATATTCAAGATCTTCGGCTTCACAATTTTTATAATTCAAAAGATAATTGAAAATTCGATTGTACCTCATCGGCATAATCATCATAATCTCTGTACATATTCTGTAAATATTGTTTCATATCTGGGCCAGCTCCAAATATTAACATTTCACCATTATGAACGACAGGACACCCATGGAATGATATTGAAGGATCGGTCATAGTTTTTGAATATGCCATAGGATAAGTTCTATCAGAGGGTGAACCACCAAAATATTCGCCACCCAATTTATAATTTTGAGTTAGATAAGATATTTCATTATTCAAAGCACGAAGAGGACCGTCAAAATTCTTATTTGGAATGAAGGTTAAGTCCAATGGTGCACAGCCCTTATTTTGAATCGATTCTGGCATTCCAAAGGTATAAGACCACTTAAAATAGTTTTCAAATTAGTTCTCAAGCTTATTCCGAATAAAGTGGGGCTCCGTCGATTACTGCCTCATGTGAAATTCGGGCCAAATGACCATTGGAAAAACGCACCCCACTTTATCAATTAGAAAACCATCCTCAGTTTTATCATTTTTGTTTTTAATTCTTGAACATATTGGTAATGTTTTTGGTATAACTTTTTTATAATCAGACAAATCATTTTCAATAAGTGGCTCTCTCCATGGGGGAAATGTTCGGTCATTATCGGCAAGATATTTTAACCAAACACGCTGACGTTCTATTTCATCCAATGGAAGTTGAGGATGATATCGACAATTTTCAATGACATTAAAAAATAATTTGTCAGCAAGACGTTCATAAGACTCATGGCCAACAATCATAAAATCATCTTGAAATGTTAATTCTGATAAATCCGTTGCACGACTAATCAAAACTTTTTTATGGTCATTATCTTCGTCAACATCATCGGGTGTTGTTGGAATCGGGTCATCAGCAGCTCCGTCACAGTCAGCATTATCTTTATCACAATCAGTATTAGGATTCTTATAATATGGAAATTTGATTTTTTTGCAAAGAAGATTCACGTCATCATATCCCGTTGATATTTTCTTTCGAAAAGTTTTGAACCAATGAAAAATCAATATATAGGAGTGGCTGTTCAAACAATGTATAACACAGTTGATAAAGTGTCTCACCGCTATGTAACGCAGTGTGATCTGTATCGAATGAGTCATTTTGACACATTGTTGTCTGACTCAGCCTATCACCCTTAACGGGAATTAATATCATGATTATCTGAATGGTGCCTCTATATTGAATATTCGGAGACACTTAGGAGACACCAATTCATGATATTAATTCCCGTTAGGGGTGTTATATTTATTGATCAATCAGATGTCAAAAACCGACCTCAGGAAGATATGTTGTAAGCCATCCAAGCGATTCTTTATATCCAAAGTCATTTTTGATATTATTTTCATTAACATGAATTGAAAAATCTCGTCTATATGGAAAAACTGGATCTTGTTCCAAGTTCGATGTTCTATTCCATTTATTGAGACCAAGATAAGACATATCAAAAGTTTCACGAGCATTATGAAAAACATTGTGAGGGTGAATTGACTTCCAAGGATGTTGGACATGTGCAGAAGGTTTTGTTTCGTCCAAAACCCAATTTAACATATTTACTTTAAAGAGGTTTATAGCCAATAAATGCAATAATATCACTGATATCATATCACGAAGGGGCGATGGATTTTCGGCACGAGTAACTTTGGCACCAAGTCTAAAACGAAGTTCGGCTCGAAGCCATTTTCGGCACAAAAGTCGTAAAGTCACCCTGACCCTAATTTCATCCTTATCCTAATTTCACCCTAACCTTACGTGGAAATCTCAACATTGGAAGGGTGGCAAAAATGATCAATGAATTCGAATTCCTCACATGACTAAACAAACATGTGCTATAGGCAAACCATTCCTTTGTATTTTCGTTTTTTGGCAATTTCAATGGGTAAATCTTTGGTAAATCTATCCCACATATCTTGATACGGCCATCTTTTAACGTCTTGTTCATATGCCGAATGATCAATACCAAGATTATGATACATTTCTTTTTCGTACCAGATGTAATCTTCCTTTCGGGGATGTGTTTTGACCAGTTCAGAAACATCGCCCCAATTTTGAAGATTTGCATCTTGCAGTGGGGGCCTCTTCACGATGGTCATTTGTCTGAATACCGTGTGGCACAGTAAAGAGACGACGAGGGAAGACTATTTGTGAAAATCATCTTCACCGTTTCTAATGCATCCCCCGAAAAAATAAGTGCAGTACTATATGTTAGAATTGATATTTTTGACATGCTCTTATTGATCCCACCGATAATATCTGCCATTTTCCCAAAAAGTCTTTTATTTTCTGTTTAATCCTGCCTTTAATGTCGTTTCTGTCATATATTCCAGAATTGGATGCCATTCTTCATTCGTATTTTCATTTGGGAAATAATTAAAGAAATTAAGCATTGGATGACGAGTCGGTGGAAAATCAAACATGGGCTTGTCCAAATTTTCACCGGTACCGACAGTTTCAATGTTGCTGGTATCTGATGAATCAATGGTCTTTTTGAATTGATCCCCTGTTGGGATATGCATTTGTGTAAGTCGATCTCCACTATTGAAGTCTGGATGAAGAAAGTGAAGGTCTCGATTGAGAAAATAATCATGACCTGAAAAAACATAAATGCGTCAATCTTTCGCACACCACTGTATATGAAATGGATTTACATAAAGATTATAACGTGGAGTTTAGCAAACAAAACTAGGTCAGATAAGGTCGGAATCGCCAAAATAGATTTTTTCTATGGATGGTTATCACGTGTTGTACCTGTACTTAAACTGGTTGAATCGGGTTCCCACTGTATTTCTGTTGTATATTCTTTCTTGAAACCAACATAATCAGTATGTAAATGATGACCACCAGGTGATTGCCATTTTACTGGTTCCCAAACACCACTTTCTCCAATTTGACCAGTTTTATCAAGTGATCGGTCCCAAAGTGTTGGTCTAAGGCGTGCATTTACGCCATTATACTCCATATTAAACACATATCCATTTATAGCAGCTGATGGATATGACATTTGGTAGCGCTTCGATCAGAGTTCAAAATTTTCGAATCGAAAAGAGCGTTCATAAATCGCCAATAAACTGAAATTGATTTTGAACTCCAACTTTGTTTTATCTGATTTTTTATCAACATTTGATTCCTCAGGCACCGTAGGGTAGCCTATGTCCCCATAAAACGATACAAGAGTTTTCCAAAACGGTAATGGCCCCGAATCAGGAACTCCCAACGTGAACATTGGTCGGGGGACTTTAACATAAGGATTCTGGCTAGGATCCACCACCGGCATATCTGAAAAGTATTGTCCCATCAGATAAGAATCGAATTGAGCCCTGTTATAACTGCCACCAAGTATTTGATAATATGGTGAATTGTAATTTGTTCGTCCGAACCACCATTTATTCGTCCAGGGATCATAATTATTTGCTCGACCAAACCATCGATGATACCCGGTACCAGATCTTGGATCACCAACCCATTCAAGGGCTTTTGGGTTCGTTTGAAGACGAGATTTTGCATTTTCTTGAAGATTCTCAACATTATAAATATTAGACATATCAGTCATGTATGTATTAAGCATTCCATAATTACCACCCATAAGTGCAGTTGGTAAAATATAATTATCACCAGTATGCTGATGTTCGTTCAAACGATTGATTATACCACGAGTAAAAGTTTGATTTCCCAAGTCATATTTCAGGTAGAGATTTGTATAACCATCTTGGAAGTAACCATATTTTATCGACGGATTCTGAATTGGCATTGGTCCAAAATCTTCAGCAGTTGGTAATTCAGTAAATGATTCAGGGTTGTAACCATTTAACCGAGCTTGACCATCAGAAAAGTCAACAGAATTCAAATATGCAGCCATTTGACTTAAATAAAATTGATAAAATCCCGTTTTTAATTCTATAACGGGCGATTGCGGCAGTCTAATGGAACAGTGCAATTCTTTTAAACGAACCTCATTTTTTGCTCATATTTAACATTGGATTCGCCGGCCTCTTTTGTGTAGATATGAGGTCGGAATGCATGACGGAAAAAGTCAAGTAAATCAATGTTTCGTTTTCCATAATACTCAAATTGATGTTTTCTTTGTAACACCCACTTTGGAACAACCCACAATTCCCGATCAAGGATAATATCCTCAGTTGATGCACCTTTCTCTGGCTCAAACCTATATTCTGTGCTGGTAAGCTCGTCACAGCCATCTGTACGGTTAACACATGGTTCTAAAGCGACATCGGTTCGTACATTTTGAAAGTATGGAGCAAAATCAAGATATAATTGTGAGTATTCGGATTTCCGAGTTTCATCCCAGATTGATGCAGGAGAGTCGGGAATTTTTACATCACCAATATGCTAAATCAAATTTTTGATAATTTTCTGGCCAGGGAAAATTATTTAATCGTTAAATAACTTCTTTTTCTCACCTGATCATGAGCGAAGAAAGTATCACGATTGACAAGTGGAATGTATTTTGTTCCATCGATAAAAGCGCCTGGCCCATAGTCCAAATTTCGTTTTGGGTCGATCAAGTTATCGTCACTACTAACACATTTGCCACGTTCAGTATTCGCATGACGGAAGGCCATTGGATGAAGACATCGAGCAGGCGACCGGGTTGTTCTATACCGGTATTGGGGCCCCCATTTTACACCTTCATAGAATATTAAAACTGTAAAAAACGTCATGGTAGAAACATTAGTACTAGAAATGGTAAAAAAACGCCGCAACGTTAAGAATTATATTAGATATTCCAGTCCTTGTTGCATGATACCATGACGGAAATTGTTCATTCGTGGTATAAGGGCTTTATATGGTTTACTGTCAACAATAAATGGAGTAAACGTTTGATTGAAATCGTCAAGATGAACATCCAGTGCTTGGAAATCGCAGCATTTGATAGTTGAATTTTGAGCCAGAGCAGGATCAGTTCTGATACCGACTTGAAACGCGTTTTAAAATCAATTTCAGTAAGAAAAAACAGAAGGGAAGATTCATTGCTTTAGGATACATGGGCCGCCGACCAAGGAATATGTGGTTTGTTCAAAGGATTTAGATCCATGTAAAGTCGGAAGTTAAAATCAGTATTTTCGCTATAATTTTGCCGAAGTCGTCATTTTTTGACAAGTGATTTATTCATGATGGACTATCTTCTATTGAGACCATATAGTCCTTGGTCGATAGGGGTCGGCAGTCCATGAAATCTTAAAAATAATTGAATCACCCCAAGTATACAGCATACAGTATGCAGCATACTAAAAAAAATTCTCGTAGTTAATAACTGTTTTCAATTATCGATTTACATCTATGATTTGAAAACAATCCTTGACGATCATGGAATCGACCATTGAGATCACTTTCCATGCTAACAGAATATAACCAATCATGGGGCTGGAAACCCGGTGTTCGGAATGAAGTTCCCATCGCAAGTGTTTTAAAATAATCTTGGTCTTTCATGAATTTTTGAGCGATCTTTTTATCCTCAATTATCTTTCGAAAGAATTAAAATTGTACTGGTTCGAATAGAGTACGTCCGTAGGGGCGGAAACCGGAAGGCGGACCGATGAGAGTTGCCCGAGGCGGACATTTAATTCCCTTAACTGAGTGTGTTCTTCAATATCATCAGCTCCACTAAAATATTTCTTGTAGAAATCACTCCATTTATAATCTGGTATTGGAAACTGATCAAATGTATCAGATGTATCGAAGGCATCTGCAAAAATTGTGAAATTCTTTGCGTTTTCCCAATCGATTTCAAACCCACCATCAATAAAAGCCAGGGAACCGTTTGAGTATGTTGGTACGGGTGCACCCCATGGTACAGAATAGAAAGGAAATAACATTTCTGGATTTTTGGCAAAAACTGGATGTGAGAGATATGTAGGTTTACGCTTCCAAAGTTTATCTTTATGAAAGGATTATGCTTTGAAGTGGTAAAGAGGGGGGCTTTTCTAGATGATCATGTGATCCGAATTCAACAGTTGAATTTCAACTTGGAGCGGTGTAGAGACGAAGACCGTCGGGAAGACGCACGCAACCCACTTTACAATGGCTCGAAAGTTGGTGGTGAATGCTTTACTCTACATGTAAATTTCAATTTAGGACTCGTAAATCGCTATCACCATTTTGACCGAAAGGCAAATTTAATAATCCATGCCTTTGTTTTCTTGGATAAATAAAGGGTTATAAGCAGTTAAATATTCTCCTAACTCATTTCCATGTTGGGCTCTTGTCTTTGTCCATTCTGGTGCCGGATCCAAATCGTAAAAACTGTACCTGGAGAGCAATTCGGCCTGAGGTACATCACTGCCCCAACCATAATGCATAGTAGTCAAGGGAATCATAACAGCAGTTTTACTCGGTGGGGATTTCATTGGTAATACTCTATATCCACCAAAATGATCGAATGGTACGCCTTCTTGTTCTTTTTGACCCCACGTTGAGTAAGCAATACCATCCTTTTTTTTATAACCAAAAGTAAAATGGTGCGAAAAGAATTAGGGGAGGCTACGTTTAATTTATAGTCTTTCATGGGTAGAATGGTTCGGGTCCAGGTTGTCAGATGTTTATAAAATGTTCCTTGTTCAGATGTGGAGCTTCGGAAAGTGACGGAATTTGATCAATAAGGTACGGAATATCGTTTAGAGAAAATTCGCTTGACTCGTAAGGTGTTTTCTTCATATAAGTACTAAACTGATCGCGCCAATAAATGTCTTGCAAATTTGTGATCGATGGCTGATGCTCTTGATATACGAACCCATCAGATTTCAAGGTAGTCGCCCAAGGATCCGCAACTATTGTATATTGTCTTTTATTTGGATCAGCCAACCAAACTTCACCAACCGAATCTGAAACCCATTTCACCCAACGTTTTCGACGTGTTGTCGCTGGGGTATTCCTATCGAACCAATCTTGATTCCATATATTTTCCTTTGCTGCTATTATTTTATCCCATTGTTTATCCGAGTAATCATCCGGACCGTCCATCATTTCGTTTGGGAACATATCGTTGGGAATTCCATATCTTTCTCGGTCGTCCATATATTTGTGGTCCTTATCTAGATCAATTATGCCCGTGATTATGCCTCCATCCTCTTTCTTATCTCCTTTATAATATTGGGGACTTAATACATTCTGCTCCAATTTACGTGTCATTACATATGCGCCTTTACGGGGGTTGAACATTTGTGATACTAATTTTGTTTGACAATTAGAAAAAAATCTTACGATGTCTGAGCCCATGATCCTGTTTGATCTTGAATTGGTGTTCCCAAATACATATCAATACAAGCATTCATCATACTTGGATTTGATAGGTAATGTTCTTTCTTTTTAAGCAATTCTTCTGGTTCACTCTTCAAGTATGGATTTATATTTTTTGGTCCAAAATATGTCTGCAATGAAGTGGGATCATACATGTTGAACATTTTTTGTTTGTTAAATGTTATTGAAGGGTCGGAGTTCATCCACCAATCGCCATCACTTAAAATATTTTGAATTATTACGTAAAAATTACGTCACTGTTAAATCAGAAAGTTATTTTTAGTGTAAATTTGAATTCTTTGGCATCGATTTGGTATGATTTATTATGTAAAAGTGTCCGATTGTCGAGTTTTTGATATTACGTAATTATTGTGTATTACGTAATTTCACATTTTTGACTAAATTTCAGAAATCGTTGAGAATTGGTAAAAGCCTCAAAACCGTAATAATTGCCAAAATCCCCGAAATTGGACAATTACATAATTGGACGTTTTTATGGCTATTTCCATATTCTCTGAGAAACTGAAATTTAAAAATTCTCAAATAAATTGTATTAAATGCAAAAAAAACCTTTGAAATTCTCTTGGATTCATTAGATTATAATTGAAACCAAATGGACAGGGAGGTAATGAATCTCGCCCTTCTTCACTTGTGAACCCAAATTTGTTAGGCTGACCACCGCCAAATACTGGTTTATACGTAAGTTGATCATACGATTTAGAGGGTCCACCAAATAATGAATTGAACTTGGAACCCATTTTACGAACCTATTGTGGGGATTTTCAAGTCGAAAACTTACAAATATTACAGTCTGATTCGCATGAAACGAGCAAACTTTTTTTTTTAAAGAATTTATTTAGGGCTTCGCAGTGAAGACTTAAAAAAACTTAAATTGGAAAAAATAATCCCTCGCTTTGTCAAATACTTGTCATTTTTCGATGCATCCATAAAATGTTGCAATCGAGCCATTTTCATCCAATAAGTAATTTTTGTTGGATCAAAAGAGTATTGTTGGTGAGTTTGTTCATTAAGATTATCATTTTGAAAACCATAATCTTCTACTCGATCACAATTAGCGTCACCAGTTGCATCATCATTACATGGATTACCATGTATGTCCAATCTTCGCGCCTTCAATGTGGTATTATAAAACGCAACAATTTGTTTTTCAAATAATTCTTGCAAATTATAGGGTCTTGTTTGTCCATACATTCGCGTTCGTTCAGGTTTATATCGTTCGTCCTCAGTTACACCGAGATCACTTTCGTTGAACTCTTGATGCCACATTGGATCGTAAAGTGATAGTGGCGGCGCTATAGATCGTGATTCACGCCAAGATGGCTGAATTAACCAACCACCAAAAATGTTCTGATCAAACATTTCAGATGTTCGATGATATTCGTCTTGAGTCAGGGTTTTCCTCGTGGAGCTTGTTCCTTGCCCTTTTACAGTTTTCAAATTTAGGAACCCTGGTAGACATCTATCTCTCAGTAGATTAAATCCTCATCTTCTCTATTGTTTACATTCAAAATAGGCGTGGGCGGTGTAAGAGTCTACTAAGAAATAGATGTCCACCATGTATGGTATCAAATAATGACACATGAAAGTAACCCTTGAAAAATGATCACATGAAAATGGTGTCGGAAAAGGCGTATTTCATTCTTCGAAATTCGAAAAAAATAAAAACTGGCCTAAATGACCTTGTCCGGCTTCATATCCGACAGCGAATTCATCATCATCGATTTTCCATCGTTGCCAACTTGGAAGTTTACGAACACTAAATAATTCGTCTGATGCAGCTTCTAATGCATCCTTGTTATCCTTCAAATCGCTTCGAATATCGTCATGAAGGTATTTTCGTTTCGCCCTATATAAAGGATTTCCACAAGCCTCGGAACATTTTGATTTTTTTAGTTTTAAATTAAGAGATTTTTTATCGAGATGCGTGGAAACCCTACCTATAATCTTCGGAATTTATAATTTGAACCAAGGCACTAGGAATCGGAACCATTTTATTATTATCTATTCGCTCCTTATCAGTTTGTGTTCGTGGATAGTTCTCGTCAGTATAGGACGATGTTTTGAAAGTACTTTTATCGAAACTCATTTTGTTGCCTTCTGGACATAACATATAGTATACAGCCCATCGAGATGGATTTGCCACACCAGACGGGTACACTTTTGTGCGATCAAAACCACCTAAAAAGTATTAAGGGTAAAATAGTCACTTTAACTCGTAGTTTTGAAAATTAGACCTACCTATGTCTAGCTGAGAATTGATCATTTTGAAAACATCAGTCGGTTTGAGAACTTTTCGCCAACCCTCAGGTGCTGAGAAATCAGAAAACTCTAGAGCTGTTTCGTCTTCGGTCAATGTGTTATTTTCTAGCTTCATCTGATCAGAAAATACATCCAATAACGGATCGATATCATTGTGTCTCCAGTTGAACCATTTTTCAGCGTTTTTCTTTCTCCATTCATTGTCGACACTATCGGGTGGAAGAAATCCAGCATCAATCATTTCTTGTGGGATAATATATTCTCCAGGATCAACAGTTCCATTTAGAACATCAAAAAAGGCATCGTTCATTAATGCATAAAGTGCGTGGCGGAGATAAAATGGCTCATCTTTACCAAAATCACCTTCAGTCCACAATGGATTCTCATGATTCGGATTCGTTTCTTCGAATTGAGCGTGGAATGCATCCGATGTTAAATCATGCTTTCAAGATGGTTCAAA
>SCLD01089524.1:0-13540 GCA_004367895.1 Oikopleura longicauda | reverse complement strand
CTCGTTCTTTCGAAAACCCTGACCGGACGCGACTGTCCGGTCCTGTTACTCGTTCTCGAGTTATTCGGGTCAACATTGGTGGTGTACTCACCTTCACCATGGATGACTGTGACCCTGTTACTGGTGAACGTGAAGAACGGACCAGTCAATTCATTCGGGACCGAAGGCAGCGCCGGAAAAATGCTCGAAAAGCCGCTCATGCTGCTGAACGTGAAATGTCCGACGCTGAACATGAAGTTTATGAAGATCAACAGGCCGAAAAAGCTCGTCGGGCCAAAGAGGAAAAATTGGAAAAACGGGCACCTGCTAGACTTCGTGCTCGATCCGCTAACATTTCCAATGTTTATGTTGGTCCCAATGCTTCTGTTGTTACTGGTGACAGATACATTGGTGATCAGAGTGACAAAATCAAAGAAGCTTCCATTATCATGGCGGCTATTTTGGTGGAGCAAACTGCCAAGCTTACTGCACCACGAATGGATGGTCTTTCGAGACCGTCTTTGAAATGGATCAATGTTGTTGATCGAGCTGCTGACATTGATTCTGGTGCTGTTGGTACTTACTCCAGCGAGGTTCCGATTTGTCCGGTGTCTGATCTCACCTTAGCTCGAGCTCAGGTAAAAAAAAATATTATTTTTAAAATATTTTCAAAATATTTGAAAAAAAAGTGTTTTGAAATGTCTTAACGATTGTTTAAGGATCATTCGTTCATCAATAGCTTGTGGAGTCATGCTATGACCAAAGCAGCAGAAGAGGCGGCGCTATTGGCCACTCAACAATTGGCTGATGCTCATGATGATGCCCTTGAGATTCATGCTCCTACAGGTGGCATTGATGGTGATGATGGTGATGATGATGGTGATGACTGTGGTGATGATGTTGAAATGGCTGTCATTGGCGCAGTTGTTAGTGACCCAGAGATCGACATTGAAGTGTCCGAGGAAGACTCCATTTTTACTGCTTCTGAAGACACTGGAGCCAGTCCCAGTGACTATAGTCTTCCCACCACCAGTGAGGATGATAGTTCATCCGAAAAAGTCACTCCATCTTCTTCTGTTGCTGCCGTTGTCCCTGGCACGATTGCCGGGGACAAAAAGGTGACATTAACTAATGTTGTCACCCCTGCTAATGCTTCGGCAGATGCATCTGCTAATGTTGCTGGTGTTGGCGATGACGAAGTTGTCGGCGATCGTGCCGATAACCTCGATGCTTCTGTTGCTTGGGAGGATTATGTCGCCCCAGTCGTTGAAGGCGTTGTCGATGACGCTGATGATGAAGCCCCAGAAGTGGCTGTTGCTGAGGTTGACGACCTTCGCCCAATCGAACGGGCTCGCGTTCGATTCCAAGCCAACCGGGAAGGTCGTTGGAGGATCTTTGAGGCCGAAAAACAATTTGACGCTATCTTGGTGGATCATGTGACCCACGGGTGAGTGTAGCACTTATTTTAATACAGAATTTTTGAGCCGGATTTATTGTTCTTTTAGTCGACGACCTTTTCGCCGTTCCATTCATTTCTTTCGAAATACAGGTGGCGTGAAGGAACGTCCGTTCTTTGATGCTTGCAGGACTGCTGTTGGTGCTGATGAGGAATCGGACATGGAGGAAGATTATCGGCCAACTAGCTCCAATTTTCGAGTTTATCGTACTCGATTTACTGAAAACCGTGACGCCATCATTAGTAAGTTGAACAAAAAAATATTTTGAAAAGTAAAAATTTCAATTTTTAATTAATATTTTAGCACCATCGCCAGATATGGCATTAAAATACATTTTCTGGGATATTCAACATGCCGATCCCTATGACGAACGATCTGGTTCCCCCGCTCAACCTGGTTTCAATGGTGGTCAACTTGACATGTACAAGTGGTTGGATCGACATGGTGACGAACGGTTGGAGTCGAAGCTGGTACCGGTATTCGTGCACCATTATTGGGGCCCTCCGGCTTGTTGGGATGAACAGGCTGAAGGTATGTATGGTAACGGTTGAACCATTTCAATCTTTTTGTTTGAAATTATTTTGGATAACGGTTATTTTGGATAATGGTTATTTTGTCTTATGGCTTTTGAGGGGAAAAAAAAATAATAATAATACCGCCATCGTGCGGCTTATTTACTTATTTTTCAGATATTACCACTCGGTATGGGAAAGGGTACCGCCGTGGGGCCATTCGAACCATCTGCTATGCTCAAGACCCGGTGCCGGTTCTCTCGTTGGCTTTGTTAGAAAATGATCCAACAAATACTTGTCCTCGTCGAAAGAAAGGACAAGCAAGCTGCGCCGAGCTGACTTGTGACGAGTGTCATTTGGACTCGTTGAACTTGCTCTCGGTTTCAAATGAAGCAGCTTTGGGCACCATAGCCCTTCAATTTACCAAGAAATTGAAGATGTTCGACCGTCACCATATTCTGTCGGTCCGTCATGGTATTGTTCTTCCAGAAGACATTGACTGGGAAGAAGTCGAGCAGACCCCCACCAGTAAGTTAATATGTCGGCCTTGGAGCCCATTTTTATTAATTTTCAGTTCTGGATTTCCGAAACAAGGACATGAAGGTTCGTTTGAATTGTGGTACGGAGTGGGGAAGACTTCTGAATGGTCGTCAACGTCGCCATCGTGGATACCGGCCCATGCGCCGTGTTCTTCAGGTACAATCGGTCTTCGAGACCGTGATTGCCCTTACAAATTAATTTTTAATTTTTGTGTCATTTTTGAGTCAGTGAATTATTTTTCAATTTCCAGAATTGACACAAAAATTTTCTTATTTTTGAGTTCTTTGACGTCATTTCAATTTCAAATGACGTAAATGAAACTTTCTTGGCACGATTGCCCAATGAATAATTTTTATTTTATTAGTTGATCGTTACGAAGGCGGCGGAACATTTTGGCGTGAATTGTTCTAGTAGTGAACTATTTTGTGAAATATTTGCATATTATTGTCCAGCATATTCGGGTCCTGATGGTACGATCACCAATTGCTTTTTCACCGACATTGTTGATACCCCACCGATCATTGACGGGCTCGAAATCCCTCAAGATTCTTATACGGTGAGGAAAGAATTGGAGGTCAATCTTTCGATGTGCAATATTTCACAATTCCGTGGAATTCTCGGTGAGTTTCTTTTTAAAGGCTATCGTGCCCAGTTATTTATTTCAAATGTTTCAGCTTCAATCTACTACTGCTATCGTTATTTGCGCCGCCTGGAATGCCGAAACTATCCATCACGACCATCCCCATTACGCTCATCCGATTCACTTGATCTTGAACAGCTTCGTCGACTTCGAATTTCAAATGACTTTGAAGAAGCAAATGGCTATGCCTATGCCACTATTGGCTCTGACAGCTTTGTCGACGCCTGGATTCGTGATGGAATTGAAAGAAATGATTTGTCTGGCCACTGGATTTATGAACTCG
Organism: Oikopleura longicauda; assembly: GCA_004367895.1. Classification (NCBI taxonomy): domain Eukaryota; kingdom Metazoa; phylum Chordata; class Appendicularia; order Copelata; family Oikopleuridae; genus Oikopleura; species Oikopleura longicauda. Next base: position 10,129 of record SCLD01089524.1, on the reverse strand, counting down.
AACGTTTGATGGTGATGAGCCGCCAAGATGCCAATCAAATCCTCATGAACGAACTTGTTCGCGACGCCATCTAGTTCGCATCAATTTGAAAACCTTTCTAAGCTTACCTCTTGTGGTTGGCCATCGTGCCGATCACATGAGTCACAAACTTCCAGAGCGATTTCTGGGAGTTTTTCTGTTCACTTTGGATTTTTGAGAACAAATAAATTAAATTATCTCACTAATTTCAGTCGAAAACCGAATATACAGGGAATAGTTTCATCGGCGATCGTGCACGATTAGCACATCCCTTTGTAATTATCATGTTTTTGTTTCGGTATTCGACTGGAACGTCTTTTACTATCGCCTACATTTTCATTTTTGATTTTGATTTCGAGTTTTGGGGTTGATTGAGCTTGACCTGGTTTTAGATCTTCTGACTTGTGAATACCACTGTATTCACGTTTTATTGGAGTGAATACTGGTTCCATTTTTGGTTCCAGCTTAGCTGGAGTCTCCGTTTTTGGCCTTGGAGACAATTTTGGCTGTAACCTTCTTTTTGGAGGTGTACGTTGTGGTCTTGGTCGTATTGTACCAGATGGCACTGCTACTAACCTATGAAGTGCCTGTCCTGGTTGTCGGACCATCGCGTCCGATAGTGTTTCTGATGTAATATCTTCGTAACTTCCTAGCGCTCGCGTCCAGTCTGGGTTTACTGATCGACTTGGTCCTGGTTCCGTGATTGATTGCTCGAATGCATCCATCTCAGATCCTGGTCCCGATAGTGTCGATGACGAATACTGTCTCAAAGTCTGACCCAGTTGTCTAGTTGATGACAACACAACGTCTGGTACTCCTGTGATGTCCTCCCATACTTCAAAGTCGGACTTCGAGTCCGACAGTGTCGTATCCACCATCACCACTGACGGTGTTTCCACCTCCGTCGTAACCATTGGTGGCAACACTTCGATTGGATGTGATGATATTGACATATCATCTGGTACCATTGTGGTCGCCGAAAGGTGCGGAATTGCATTAACCGCCTTTGTTATCAACTTTTTCAGCTTTTTCGGATCGCGATAAATTCCCAATTCATCGGTGAATGGGTTGACTTCCACCCCGGCTTCCACTGCGAGGTGTAACACCATGTTTTCTTCTGGAAATATTTGGTCGATACGACTAAAACATATCCACCTCGAGTTACTCCGTTGGCAATCTAGACCAGAGTCTCGTACCAATTTTGCCAGTCTCTTTTTCAAATCAACTTTTTGTACTATCCAGGCAGATTTTGGTTCGTTTTTGTTCAGACTTTCAACCAGTGTTACAGTGTCACCTGGTTTTAAATCGATCAGACCCGGTAATCGGACCAGGTCTGAATTCAATTTTTCGTCTTCGTACGGCACCATCGCCTGTTCTGATTTTTGTTTCTTCACCAACTTCTTTTTGTCTTCATAAGCTCTTCTACTCGCCCGTCTTGAAGCCATATTTTCAATGATTTCCTTCACATTGATCTGGATGGTCTCGTTATCTTTCCATCCTCGTCCAACAAAAAGTTCCGCTGGTGTGAAACCAGACCCTCCGATTGTGTTGTTGCATTTGGCCGCTGCCAAATGACACACTAACGACAACCCCATGGATTTCGGCGTTCGAGCCGCTTCCTGGATCAGATATCGTGAAAATAGACCAATTTTCGCGTCTAATTCGGGCACAATGTTTTTCGACATTGTAGTTGATTCATGTAGTATTAACTCGATGTTCATCAATTTCAACCCCTGTAATACTACTGCGCTCTTGTGCCATGGTGCACTATCGCACCGCAGCTGGATCACCATGTGCTTCATGTTGTGTGGGCACAAGATCGCTTTTACATGGCCCATTGCTGCTACAAAATCAGATCCTTTCATTGACTTTGAATATGTAATAGCTGTCATGAATCCCGATACCGATTCTATTGCTATTAACGCTTTTACTGGCAGGTGACGAATTGACCTCGTTATTTCGTCCACCAATATCGTTGCAAACATTTCCGTCGGCAGTGGCACCGGTTTCATGTTTGGCTTGGTGTATTTTGACTGACCCTTCAATAAAGCACATTTGATGCAATGTCGTAGGGTTCTTTCTACCATTTCTTTTGGCTTGGATATTTCAAAATGTCTTTGGATCTGCTTCACCGTCTGTGACATCGACCCATGACCCACTGCACGGTGCACTACCATTACAATTTCAGGTGCATGTACACTTGGGATTGGAATAACTGTTCTGGTTGCACCTTGATTGACCTTTTCCAAGTAAATTACCCCATCCACCAACTTTGCTTTCCTTTTCTCCAGTAGCGTCTGCATCGGTGTTCTCTTCTTTGGGTAGCTTACCCTTCCCCTTTTTAAGTCATTTTTCAGCTGACAAAATCGCTTGTCAGCTGATTGTAACTTCCAAAGCAAGTGGTGATTGTTCAGCAGGTCCTCCAGCACGATTGTTACCGGGACCACTGACTCCACTTTCACCTCAGATTCCACCGTCTTTGGCTTGAACGTCCATGAATCCGATGGTATCCCAAATATACCTGATTCTGAACTGTCCAAAATGTTACCATGATTCCCCTCCTTTTTCACCAACTCGGATATTACTGCTATTGTTTGTGCTGGACTGTCATCGTCTATGTCAGCTGCTTGACATATGGTGCACTTTGGAGCGCCCTCACATGTCTCAGCTGTACGGTTGATGTTTAATCTGGACAACATGTCCGCAAATTTCAGTTTTTGGTTTGTATGTTTCGTGTGCTGGATCCTCAGATCTGCACATTGATTCATCGCCGCCACTGCATTATTCACCCGCGTGTCTGGCGTATTTGGTCCGTATCTTTTAAATTTCGACCAAATTGCTGCCAGGGGTGCATTGTCCGTTAACACGATCACCGGCAGTGTTGCTTGTCTCAATAACGGAACATACGCCACCACCATTGCTTTTAACCCCATAAGTTCGATGTGGCATGAAGACAATGTCACCTTTCTTTCCTTGTCTCGTCTGGTTCTACTGAAGAAACCAATTAATCTTGGTGTTCCGTTTTTGCCAATCTGGTAAATGAACCCCCCTGTAGCTACTTTTGATGAATCTACCACCATGACAGTTTGGTATGTCGGTATGAACGCATGTACCTTCGCCAGCTCCCCCAGTGCTTTTTGTGACTGCTCGAATGCGCCACGTAGCTCTGGGGTCCATTCGATTCTGGCTTTCCCGTCGCCTACCATCGCGTCGCGCAACAGTTTAAGCAACTCACTGCTTCGGAACAGAAACATGGCCAAGAAGGCAAAAGCCATCACATATGACCTCATTTGCGTCCTAGTTTTGATGTCTTCCGGTGTAGTTTTTAATAGACTCAACACATAATGTGGGCTTGCTCCTACTTGACCATTTTTAATTTGCCTTCCCAAAAACTTGAATGTAGAAGCACCAATGAAGGTTTTCGGTCCTTTTAGCCTTAGGCCATTTCTATTGCATATCAGTAGAAATCGTTCTACTAGAGATACAAATTCTTCTCCATCTTTGACTGACGAAATGATGACGTCATCCATATAACGTCGCATGTCATTATGTAACGGAAAAAATATCCGTCCCATAACTTCTATGCAAAAACTGGCCGATGGCATCCATCCTTGTACCAATCTTGTGTATGCAAATGTGCCTAAAAATGGTACCACCACACAAAAATACGCCCACATCTTCTTTTTCATTGGAATGGCATAATAAGCATCACCGATATCGGATTTGAAATTAAATCCCTTCACACTTGTTGCTGCTGCAAAATTGATTGCATCGTTTAAGTTGTCCGTTTGACCCCCACGGAATTCTGTATGTGCGTTTACGGGGGTTGAATCGACCACTATCCGTAACGCACTGGTAGCTTCTAGAATCTTCCCGTCATCATCTTTCTTTTTGATTGGTAACGTATTGAGGTAACTTTTGGGTACGATACCCACCTCGAATACGTCTACCAGGTGATAATTCGCCAACCATTCTGACGTCAACTGCATAGTCCTCACTGACCTTACCGATATCACCAGCAAACACCTGTTTGTGTTTCTCCAACAGCCTTTGAATTTTCATTGTCGTTTCTGGGTGCTTTCGAGCAAACCCTTCATCGATCGTGCATTGTTTGTGAGTGTAAGTCGAGCGAGCTCTTTGACGCTCTCGTTCAATGTACGATCGTAACGATCTTGAAATTTCAGCTTTTGGAGCCGTTTCATTCACGACCGGTGTTTGACTGTTTTCATCGACCCATTTTCGTATCTTTATGTCAATACATTCACCACAACCACTACAACACTCGTCCAGAAAGTGACAGGGGTCACCTAAAACTGCTTTGGTGCTCCACCCATCCGTGTCTACTACATGTTGTTGTTGAATCGATTCCGGATCTTCTGGCGACACCATTCCCACTGTGTCTTGATTCAATTCTTGAAACTTTTTCTTGATGGCTGCAGCCATGGCACCATTGCCGTTGTTGTAGGCTGGATCATCGTGCCAATTGCTTTTTGGTTCTAAAGTGAGGGCGCTCAAACTCGGTATTTCGGACCGGTTGGTTTTTGCGCCCTTTTTGTGACGTATCACACGTGACACTGCCGACGATGATTTCTTCGACATCGGTATAGATTTGGCACCATCGCCAGAACCGATTTTTATGTATCCCTTACCGAAATTCAGTACAATCTTCAATCTTTGAAGATCGTACCTTCCTACTAGCATTGTTGATGTGAACTTTGCATCATTCTGTAACACCAACACGTTTCGGAATACCATCCATCCGATAGTGTCTACGTACACTTTCATATCGACTACTTGTGACAACAACGGTAATCTATCCCCGCCTGCTCCAGAATACTCCTTTACTCTCTGACCTGTGAACTCGTGATCACACTGCACCAACATTGACTCATGCACCACTGACAAACATGCACCACTGTCTAACGTAACACGCCCGGAGTAAGTGTTGCTAAATTTATTTCCAGACTTGGTGAATGTACAGTCAAAGGTGGGGGTGGCAATTTTTCTTACTTCTTTTGCTGCAGCATCTACCACGCCTAGTCATATGTTAGCACCAATACCGCCACCAAAGGTTGGGTAGTATTCTTCATCAAGAGCTCCGATGTCCGAATCGGAGTCGGAATCGTAGTTTTCTTCTTGTCCATCTTCAACTTCGTCTGCTGATGAAGCATCGTCTTCACCAACAGTACCTGCTTGAACTGCATTAACCCGACGCGACTGTCTATTATTGCTTTTACCAACTCTACAGTTTTTACCACCACCATACGGAGCATCATGGTATACTAATTTACCAGAGCTTTGGGAGCAGTGGCGGCACATTCGATCCGCTCCTCTACTGCCCCCTCCAGATGGCGCTGGTGTGCGTTTTTGGAAATTATTAGCACGTTTCCCGTTGTTACCTTTTTGACCAAAATTTTTACCATTCTTTTTCTTATTTTTATTCCATTTTGATGCACCAGCGTACCCTATCGTAGTGGTATCTGTTGTGACCCCGGAAATCGCTCCGGGGTTTTTCTTCTCTGCATCCAGGATTTTGTACAATTCTGGCCGGTTCATGTGCCACCCCCTATATGAAATGTCGGTCGTTCTAGCGTTAAACAACGTTTGAATGGCATCTCTTCGGTTCTCTGGCACCGTAAAAGCGATGACCATTGCTGTAAACATTGTATTATGGAATGGACCGTACACTTCTGGTGCTTCCATAAATGCTGTTCTGTCATCGGTGAAATCTCTGGGTTTTAACCATTGCGCTCTGTCGACTATCATCAATCTGTGCGCGATTTCACGGAATTCAGCGACTTTTTGCTCCATTCGCTGGTTCTTTTTCGCTATTTTGATAATTTTCTTGATAACGTCCATCATGGTTTGTTGACACTCGTCTTCTCCATAAAACCGCCGGAGGGCGGACATGAGCGAGTCGTAACTTCCATATGACCCTAAAGCAAAGCTTGGTGCAATAGCGTATGGTAAATACATTTCCATATTGCTGTACACCACTTCCATCGCCTCGATTGCTTTTTCAGCACCATCAAAGTATTCTTCTGTTGCCCGACCTGGTTTATCTTCTGCGTCTTTGTAGTAACCATTGGTGATACCGTTGACGATCGTGTCCACGGTATCCAACATTACTTTCGGTGACGCCGCCTTGGCAGGTACCAGTGTCTCAGTTGATGGCTGTCCATTTTCAAGCACTCCCATAACAGCTGGTTTATAATCGTAAACCAGCTCTTCGACTGCTTCAACTTCAGCCCATCTTTCGAGTTCGATCGACGGAAAATCGGTCCGATCGATCCTACCCGAGCTCATGAAGAATTGTAGTTGTTTCAGATTCGTCGCGATCCCGCGATTGGGACGCGACGCAATCTTTTCATCGTCTCTTCGCCATAGAAATTTAAAATTTCTCATGGCTTTGACTTGACTGGTTTTCATGTTTCCACATAAACATGTGAACCAGAGGTTTATAGTTTGATCGAACTTCCCCTGTTCGATTTTATCTGGCAGACGAAAGGCGTTTCCGCTCATCGCCGCCTTCATTAGCCAAACCTGGCCTTGAGATGACAAATCCCCCATTTTTATAAAATTTTACCTTATTAATTGAGCACCCGGTATCCTGAATTCGGGAGCCGGATTCTTGATAAATTCGCACGTAAAGTCACCACGTGATAAAGTGCCCTGCACCAGATGAAACAAGACGGGTAAACAGAGGTATACCTTTATTAGAGGTTAAAATGTTATACTGTAATAAGACACTGACACTTACCGGGTCTAAATCTAATAAGGGTCTCCTAGACTGGAGGCTCGTATTAGACGGGATTTCTCAGAACTGGATCCGATTCCCTTAAAGCCCGTGGAACGAGAGTCCTGCACGATAGCAGCTCTATAGCGCCTTTAGAACTCGAAGGACTTAATTAGAGATGGAGCGATGTCCATCATGGCCTTGATTGAGTCCTATAGCTCAATAGATCAATTAGGTTCGTAATCGCCACGAACATTGCTACAGTAATTGATCTATTGGTCTGTAGGCCATTTATGTTCGATATTTACGAACGTGGCCCCCCCCTCAGAATTATACCAATAGGTATTGCTGTGAATGGACTCGAATGTCCTTCGTAAGGGGTTAGATTTACAGTTTTTAAGAAGATTCAGAAGATGTGACTAAGATTTGAAAATCGCTTCAAATAGGATCCTAATAAAATATTATATATTTTGGTTTTTAATTCTGATTCTTCGAATTCTGCATTGCCATATGAAATGTGAACTGACCCATTTGCTCGGCTAGCTTCATCAATACTTCATTCTGGTTGGCTTGTGCAATTTGAATTTGTTGTATTGCGTTTTCCGTCATTTCCATTCTGGATGATTTTGACGTTGGATAATTTGGGCTTGATACTGGCCTTTTCTTGTCTTTTGTCTTTTTCACATCTGGCTTTTTGGGTTTGTTTCGGATGGGTATGATAGTATAACCATCTGGAAAGGCTTCCGATAAGTCTGATGTGGTCTTGGACAGCTTTCGAGGTGTCGATTGTTGGGAAGTCGATGGCGATGGTGGAGTCTCCATTAGTGGCGACATTACCGATCGGTGCCATGTTGATGGTCGGGTCGTTGATCTGGTTGGTTGAAACAACGATCGATTCACCGATTTCTTTGGAGATGGTTGTTTCTTGAAGCCCACTGGGGTTTCGATACCCTCTAGTGGAGATGAGAAGTCGGATGACGATGATCTTGACTGATTTAGTGTCGCTGGTGGTGGTGTTACCGTCAACGATGGTGCTGACGATATTTTCTCCATTTCCGGTGGTGTTGTCAGTCGCGACTTCACCCCCGGTACGTCTACTTTGTCGTTTGACCAATCTTCATTCGCTTTTTGGAATTGAAGCTTTATTTCGTCGTTCTCTTCTTCTTCAGAATCGTCTTCTGACAAACGTCCTTGGTTGAAGACAATGTCAAATTCCCGACTTGACTTTCCAGTTTCGTCGGAAATGTCTAACAGTATCTCTTTTGTTTCATCTATCGGTAACGATATACCGGTAAGTTCGTCCTTGATTGGGTGGATTTCATCCAAAATTCGGTCAAGACCGTCTTTCAAATCTTCTCCAAACAATTTCATTCGGTTGAACTCGGAATGAGCCTGGTGTTTACCACAGAGACTTGTTAGAACTTCCACGGTTCCGCAGTATGGATGAATGACCACCAGAGGGCATGCTTTCCATCGCGAAGTTTGACCGGTAACTGCTTCTATAGCTTCGAGCCACAAAAGCTTTACCGCGTCAGTCATCAAAGCGTCTGGTTTGGCTCCGTTCAAATTGTCAGCGAGAGTTTGGCAATGTGCCAACGCATTTTCCAATTTGTCCGCATCCAAATCATTTTCTTCTCGAACTTTCTTGACCCTGAACTCGATATTTTCACCTGTTGAACGGGGGACGCTGGCGACAATATCCATCAGGATCTTGTCTTTCGCCTGCTCCTGTTTTCTCTCTGTCAAAGCTTTTATGACCAGATCTCTTTTGTGGTTTTTCTTCTTTTCTTCAGCATTGTAACTTCTTCGTCCTCGTAACAGACTTGTCATTCTCTCGATTATTCTTGCGAAAATCGTAAAAAAAATTTGTGGTTTCGTACCACAATTTTCTGGGAAATTTTAGTTTCTGATGAGAAGTTTTACCGCGGTAGAGTTTGCTCGAACTGCTCTCTAGCGCGGTAATTTGTGGAAATTTCCATTAGCGTGGAGAAATATTCCTGGCCTATCTGCTCTGGTCCAATTAAGTTATTGTGTATTGGGAATTGACCTATTTTTCAAATTTCTTCAAATTGAGATTCGTAACCGGGGTCGAATTCTGGTTATGAATCCCGTCAGCTTTTATTATGGGCATTTTCATGCGACAAAACTGTTAAAAATGGGCCATCGTGCCCGTTTTATACGTTTTGGAATTCATGAAAAGTGGCCGATATCTCTTGTCTTGAAATCCTGCGTTTTGATTGGCTGGTTCGATTTGAGTTTATCAGAAATAATCTCTAGATCATTTCTGAAAAAATTAAAATTCATTTTTTTCTTTTCATTCTAAAACTTTGAGTTTCTCGAAAGGAGCTCAAAATTGAATACGAAAAATAAATATAGTCTTCGAGACCCATATTTACGAATCTTAGAGATAATAAGAGATTGATGAAAGCTGCTGCTCCTGACAACGATGGTGTTGTCAACAAGGTTGGCCATGGGCCTTTTGAAGGTTACAGGTAAGTTAATTTTTGGCATTTTTAATTATTTGGAGCCCAACTTTCGTCGTTTTTAGGACCGTCCCGGATGACAACAGCACTGCTGACGACGTTGTTGGTGCTGATGACGGTGACGGTGTAGTTCCTGATCTTGGTTCGGGGTTGATCGTTGATGACGATGATGATGACGAGTTGGGTGAATTGGTGATTGATGAGTCCGTCACCACTGCTGTGTCTGATATGGTTCCGAATACGGATCAGATTGAGGTCGTTCGAGACCCTGAATTGACTCGAGGACCGTCCGGAGCGACTTCTGGACGGTCTAAGAGGTCCCTATGCCCTTCACCATCTGTTGGTGGACCTCCAATTAGACCACTTTCTCGTTCTCGACGTGGTGGTCGTGGTTATCGATCGTGCCCGCCAATGTTGCAACCTACGCCACCGCCGACTCAACCAACTTCAGAGTTGGAAATGGAGGCTTTGACCGATCACCTAAAACGGGTGGCTGATTTGTCAAAGGAATATATTGACGAGCATCGTGGCCATAACTGCTTTGGTCGTCAACGTAGTTCTTTACGACCGATTCACGTTTGCAATCGTGGTGGTAAGATTTCTGGTCGTGACATGCGTCGATGGACTGGACGGTCCACTGACGGACCATACCCAGAGGGGTATTTTGATGCTGATCCCGCTTATTACGACGATCCTGATAAGTTGAATCCGTCTAAAGTCATCGATCAGCAATTTTGCGATGATGAATATACTGGTTCTTTTCAAGTTGCTTCACCGACTGATGCTGGTCCTTCTTCTTCTTCAGCTGTGGCAGTGCCATCGTGCACTGGTACCACTGATGTTGATATGGTCGAGCCAACTACTACAGCTGGACCAGTTTCAATTTTGAAAC
>SCLD01089513.1:0-36319 GCA_004367895.1 Oikopleura longicauda | reverse complement strand
TATGCCTGATACTCGCGAAATACGACAAAGTTTGGTCGGCCAAGTAGACTCAATCCATTGTCTTGGCAAAAATTTCGAGAAAAATACGACAAAGTTTGGTATGACAAAGTTTCGCCTGGCACTGTATCTTTTTTTTCTTGATTAACTGTCGTTCTAAACAGAATAAAACAGATTATGGTTATTTGTAATTCAAACTTAAAAGAAAAAGACTTCAAGTCTGACTGTTAAAACTAGATTACTATAGACTACATTATAGTACACACTCATTCACAACCAAAAACATTTGAAAAAATCAGCAACAACATGCAATGGAAGTGTTTCTTAAAACTGTTTGAACATCTGGAAGATGTTTTGGTGCATGACCAAATAATTAAGTTTTAATTCGTAGGGAAACTGTTCTAGACCATAAGGATAAAGTGAACTTCGGAATCGAATTTTGAACGGTACTCTAAAATGACAAATTAATAGAGTTAGCAAATGTATATTAGTGAGTAGTATTATCAATTATTTCCGGTCGAACCCTTCTTTAGAATCCAGATAATCATTTCCGTTTCCTTCTATGACGAAAAACAGAAATCAATTCCTCCGAACGCATTCAAATCTTGATGCTCGATTGACTGTCCTTAAGATGGAATAGTCCTGTGTAAACTAATACAAGATAAGCTTAAAAATAACATTTTTAGACCTACTCAAGCTTTGAATCTTTCTTATGGAACTTCTATAAAGTCACCGGATCAGAAAAGACTCTATACGGTATAGGCTACTCTTATGTGTGCAAGCTCATTACCAGGTGGTCCACTCTAATGTGTAAATTCACAGCGGTAGGCATTAGTAAGATATGTATAAATTATAATATAATATAATAGTCTATTAGGACGTATAAAGATCTTTACCAGATTATCAAAGGATCAACCAAAATTATTTCATTTTTCATATAATACAAGAATTTCTCATACTCACTTTTTTCACCAAAAATAAGTCAATGAAAACCTCCGTCTGCCTCATAGATTTCTTCACAGTAAAAAAGGACTGACCGTAAATTGCACCTGATTTACTGAGAAATCGTGATGTTGATTCGGTTAATTTTCAGCTTTGAAGCTATGAACAAGCTTTTCAAAAAGTTTAGATTTCTGGTTTTATACTATACGTTGGTTAATGTAATTTTGATGAGTTTTCAAATATATAATTTTGTTCAGGAATCTTGGAAGAGAAACAGCGTTAGCGAGATGGAAACACGAAACCCTCACTTGTAAGTATTTTCTCACCGTAAAATAGTATGCCCGTGAGTACTAACCTGATAACGAATAACTCATTATGTCATTTATTATGTCGTCCAGAATGACATACCATCTAATTCAATACCTTTCATTTTAAAAGCAGCCCTTAAACCTTCATCAACCTTGAACAGGTCACGTGTAACATGTCAGATTTTAGTTTAAGCATTAGGTTGTTTTTTTCCATTGAAATGACTCAAGGAGATTTATCGCATGGCCGGAAAAAGTGGATGATACTCAAAACTTGATCTTTTAAAGTCATATTATATGAATTCCCATATAAAAAACCTCAAATCATAAGTTTTGATATGAATTTAGGTCTAGTCAGTCCATTTTACCTGCATATCATAAATGATTGTTTGTGCACTTTGCGAATATTACGAATATGGAAACAATACTCTTGTCATATCCGGCTTGATTCCGGTTCGAGTCCCTCCATTCCGGCCCAGTATTTATTTAATATGCCACTTAGTATTTCCCATTTAGTATCCTCTCTTCACATTGGACCACCTTTTACATTAAAGGAAAGCATCAAAAAATACTCAAATCATCAAATTATGCAATTCGCTCCAAGAACTATCATTAGAAAGTAAACGGATGACAAATTGGATTAAGTTCTGGACATCAAAAAACTTTAAATTTCCAATGCCGAAGAAAATGATTGTACCAAGTCTTGAGTAATAAGTATCCTCGTCCTGTGTTTGATCAAGAAATTCAAATGATCAAAAATTGAATCGACCGTCCAGTTTAAGTTGAACAGTTTTCACCCTAAAGATCAAAGCTATAACCACATTTTTGTTCAAAATTCAAGTCATAACTTGTTGGTTTAACTTCCATTTAACCAAGTATGGCTGACGTCTACTGCATAAAGTTTCTTCGGTACCGTCTTGGCCACGTCCTTTTCCGGCCATCTAAGGTGGCTTGTAGTTCTACTTAAGGATAAGTGGGCGGTTAGCAAAGGTTTCATCCGGGATTAGATCATCCCCTTTCTTTCGTATTCTTGATCTGATGATTGAGCTGCATAATTTACCTCCGTATATTGACCAAACTACTTAGCTCCCCAAATCAAGAATCGAACCGATCGTCACTCCCATTTCTTGCTGAATATCAAATTCACTCAAAACTTTTTCAAATTTCGCACCAGAAGATTTTCATAAATATACTTATTCAGTAACTTATGGAAAGATCCATCAACTGGAATACGAAAACGAAAAGTTCATCACCTTCCGCCTCTTAACGATACTACTCGTCAAATAAAATCGCAAAATTTCTAAACTATTGTCACTTTTGGTTTAACCAGAGATCCGTGGACGTGGCAGTCCGTCATGATCACGAATCGAAAGTATATTCTATTTCACTCGGTGAAAATCATTTTATTTTTAGTTTGATAATTCTAAAACCATAAGAATGGTTCAATATTATAAGAATTGTCATTTTAGTATTATTAAGAATGTATCCGGTGGTGGTTTAGAGTGGTTGGGACTCCATCAAGTTCATTTAGTCTCTCATTGATGGGAATTATTTTGCTGAAATTCTTTTTGGTCAGACTCCATTTTAGAACATGTTGTGAGTGTGTCCTAGATTCATCCCCTGGAATCTTTCTTATGTCATATAAACTTTTGGTAGGCTTATATGATCAACTGTTCATTATCGACCGCATTCGCGGATAGTGGCGGGTGATGACCGCGTTTCTGCTGAAATTGAAGTAGGACTAGGTTGTTCATCCAATTACGTGTAAAATATCGAACAAAATATCCAAAGACTTTGGCGAATTTCATGAGGTCACTTGGGGTCATTTGAACCAAAACTATAACCAAGACTATATCCAACATTCAGCCCTTTATCGACTTTTTAAGTGATGTTCGTTAACCTTGATTCACAATCAGATGAAAAAATATATCTTTTAGTTGTTTCGGGAATTCCAACATGAATGCCCTAGTTCGAAAATCCCAAAAAAGGACTTGAACCTAAATGGAATCATCATTAGCATTATGGAAAGTTTTAAATTTCAGCCTTCTGCGGCATTCGAATTCATTTGAAATAAGAAGTTTAGAATTTCACGCTTACATGTGAATATAAGACCGGTCTCATGCTGTGCTCACGTCAAAAAATGTCACGTCAAAATTGTTAGATTTTTATCAGACTTCCGACTTATTTCTAGTTCACGCCATGATGTATTCCGGCAAGCTATTAACCTAGTGTAAACCTGTTCGATTTATCGAACACGTGGTCATGTGACAGAATGAAAGATCACTTTTGATGAGGATTAAACCCAGTTCCACAAATTCGGGTATTTTACGCATTTGTATATCTGTATACGGTTACAATGTTAGCGTAACATACCATTTTTAATTTACTGTGTTTTGAACATAAACAACTGTATTATGACAGGTTCACGTGGGACAATGGTATGAAGTGTCATCAGCTTATGAAATTGTTCGAATTTTAGGAACACATTTTTGGAATTTTGTCTGAGCTTGAAATTTTTGTCAAATTTTCCACCAACGTGAACCGTGAACGATTTGGCGGTTTGGTCTCAGACTCATTCTATTTGAATGTTGAACCATAAAAAAGAAGTAAAAAACTTTTTGTGGTTTTTATAATAATTTTAATGCTGAAAATGCACGTTGTGATGAAATTCATCAAATTGTTTAACACAATTATTAATTGTTTTTGACCTTCAGTTTTGTAAACACAATTAAGAGTGTCTGGCCCGATTGTCCTAAGTTTGTCCGACTCTGATGAAAGTTTGTTTCAAAAGTGTTTTGGCTTCAGGTTGCTGCATTTTAGAGCTAACGATTTTAAGACCATCAGAAGTATGGGTCATACAATGGGGCCTAACATATTATATGAAACAACCATAGATTTCCGTGAAAGGTTAACGAATCGTTTGCTCATGATTCCGAATTTTCCTGGGTTTATTGCTTGTTCAAAATATGGCCGAGTCATCAATCTTCTAAATCTCTGTATCAGAATGGCTTTTTTGAGCAGTTACTGCATAATTTGGAGAATATTACGAAATAACGTTGAAATGAATTTCGTCAAATGTTCGATTTGGAAGTTACATTCTAATGTTTCCGACTCATCAGGCTGGAATATTGCATGCATAAACCCCTGTTAACGTGCGCTCCAAAATCAATTATGATCATTTCACGATTTGAAACACTTTTTTGACGATGATCACGTGTTTAGAATTGCAAAAACGCTTCCCAACCCATCCGAGATACCAAATTTTCTTCTCGGAAAACATGACATCGAAATTTTTACAAAAAATGATGGATTTTAAGTAATTGAAAATCTGCTGACAAGAACACAAACAAAATAGTAATTTTTAAAAATATTTAATCGGATAAAGCCGAGATAAACTTGAAGTACCTGTGTAGTATGGGTTTGGTAGTAGTAAGTATTCAAAATGAATCTGTTGTGATTTTGTAAAGTGTCAATCACGATACTTGTTTGCTTGAAATATGACATGTCGCGATTGACATGATAACCGACCATCAAGAGAAAATGGGCCGCTTTACATCACGTGATATATCAGGCCAACTTATCCGCCAATCATCGTCAATCATTCATCAATTAACTCACGTTTTCAAACATTAAAAAATCGAGAAAATGTTCAAGAATTTTTTGAAAATCCGAAATTTCCAATTTTGGTCTTTGGATAAGTTAATCAGATTGAGAATGATGTTCATACCGTGGAAAACATTTTCTAAACTGATAAAAGATTAAGGTTTTGTTTCAGTCGAAATCATTAAGAAAATTAAGATGATTGGGTCCTGCACATAATGGAATTTCCTGAATATATCTAGAGGGGACTATCAGAAATGCCACGACAAAAACTGTCATGGTTGTCGTCTCTTTTCTCGCACCCCACTTTATTATGAAGAAATGACTTATTGGAGGTTTTACCGTAAAATTTCGTGAAATTTGGTGGTTCACCAAAAAATATTGTCGATCTAAAATAGAATATTGTCGATCTAAAAAAGAGAAAATTTCGAGTGGGGGCAACATCTAAAATTCAAAAATTTATTTTTTTGTATTTTTTGAAGGTGTTTTACCGTGTTCTTGCCACTTTCAAGCTGTCATTAGACTCATTTGGTGAGTTCGGCATGGGGATCATGATGGTGTGCCTTGTTTTGTGACTAGATGGATATCTTAATAATTACGACCGTAAACAATCCTCATTTTTCTCATAACTTATTGGGAATTTTCACTGATTTATTACGTAAGTTTGTGTCACAGCGCTTGGACGATTCTGATTGGTCGAACCTGTCTGTTACCTCAGCGATGGAATATTCTATGGCTTTCTGGTCTTGATTGCGCAATGTAAGAACTGGGCCTCAGACATTATCGTCGAGCATATATGATCTGAGCTGCCATTTTTTCTCTTTCTGGTGATAGTAAATAATGTTAATATTCATATTTACGATTGCTTGTTCTCACTTGTTTCTGGAAGTTTTTGATACATTTTATAGTATTCTATAGACATACAAATTGGTTAAACAACTTCTTGCGAATCTTCCATTTTCTAATTTGTGCAATGTTCCATGTATCACTATGTGACGTAATGACTGACAGTCCCTACGTGTAGGCTATCACGTGCCCTGATCCGATGCCCTAAACTCTAACAGCTTATCTTTTAGACGCAAAAATGCCAAGGAGATATAATGATGTTAAAGGTCGTGAAGGGGACCGAGGGTCACGGGATTACAAAAAGGATCGAAGTTATGACAGGAATCGTGGTGAAAAGCGTAAACATGACGATGGGTACGAATATAAGAGCCATACTCGAGTTTATGATGAAAGAGATGGCTCTGATAAGGGTACTGATTGGCATCAACAACACTATGATAACTCGAAGGTTGACTATGATAGTCGTAACTTCGTTTCCTCCCAGGGTAGTCGAGGTCGTGGACGTGGTAGGGGTCGTGGACGGGGAAATAGGGGACGAGGTCACTTTGGGCCTCCGGCTAAGATGCATCGCTCTTACCCCTCTCACGATGACAAAGTTGATTCGAACTTGCACTTGGATAGAAAGATTCGTGATGGAATGGAGAAAATTGAATCGCAGATTCAGAAGTCGACTGTTGAATTTCAGGAACGGATGTTACAGATGATGCAGGCTCAGAATTCTTCCAAGGAACCCACTCTTGAGGCTCCGGCCAAAGTATCTGGAACTGGTTCTGCATCTGCGTTGTCTGTACAAAAATCGGAGCCATCTGAGACTGCTCCCACTGGTGGGTCCTTGGGCAAACCAGGGGGGCTCTCGGGTGCTGCCAAAAAACGAAAAAAGAAAGAAGATATGACGCTTGGACGGACACAAATCAGAATGGCAAATGGTAAAATGCTCATGATGCCCTTTCAGAATGTGCCCATTTTGAAAATGGATCAGAAAATGGAAGTGAACTGGTCACGAGAAACAGACTTTGGAGTAAATGGCACGTGGCATAACCCTTTGACCATTCATGGAAAGTTACGGTGTAACTGGGTTCTTCCTGAGGGGTTCACCAAGACTGATTATGATCAGCCTGCTCTAAAAGAATTTTTGGGTAAACTAGACGTAGGAAAATCGGGCAAGGATTCATTCTTCATTAATATCATCAAGTTTGTTGATAGTATTGCGGGGTTGACACCGCATACGGTGTGGTTCAATGAGCCCAATCGTGATGCTATGAAGAATATCTCGGGCTCAACTAGGATCTATAGGTTATTTTTTGCTCACTCTTTAGATGGTCTTATGGCATCCTTTTTTCTGCGAGGCCATTGTAAGGAGGCGAAATCCATTGCTCACATGTATAGTTGTTCACAGTTTGCAACTATGGGAGGTACAGGTGTGACTGAAATCACATGGATTCTGCCTCCTCCGGTTGAACTGGTGGCCCAATTAACGGAACTAGTCACTAACTGTGCTATGGAAATTACAGGCAGTACTGCGGCTTTAACTGCTAGTGCCGCTGGTTCGGTTAAAGGAACCTTTGGGCTGTGGGAACCTACTAATACACTGCCATACATTTTTAATCATTCGCAGCCAGGGATTAGTTTGTCGTGTCTTGGTACAGCCACTCAGTTTCACAAACCCACTAAATGGCAAAGTGGTCAACTTGCTCAGTTGGTGAACCCTCTGGGAATGTTTCCTTTTTCCATGGGAGGAAGACCTTTGATTCATGGTAAGAAAGAGTTCACGGGATTTACCTCTTTTTCTGAAATCAATAAATGTATGGATCCCAAGTTCATTCAGCTGTGTCTGGGTATTCCACTGTTCTCTTTGGCGGCAAATCACGTGCAATGGACTATTAGAAATGTTTACTTCCAGTCTCAGTTGATTATTGATAATCGTGGCTCGGAAGTGAATGAATTTTCCACTGTTGGTGCCTTTTTATCCCTTATGAAATGTCCTTGGACAAAACAAGACTTTTGGAATAAAAAGGACCCAACTGCCGTTGTGTCTGTGGTGAGTTCGGGAGTGGGAGGGCCCGCTTTGAATGAAAGTAAAACAGTATTGAATGAACCAGTTGCGGGATCCTCAGGTCTGGTAGTAGGTCTACAGCCGGAGGTTTTGGTTATGCCACCTGTTGCTACTCCTTTAGTGGAGTTGTCTGAACTGGATCAGCTTCAGAAGGATAAAGACTTACAGGCTAAATTCCTAAAGTTGTTGGAAGGGCAAGGTGTGGCAGACAAAAAGGACGTTACTGAATTGGAAACTTTTTTCAATGATGTTATTGGTCTCTCCGGAAAATCGAAACCAGATTCGACAATTCTTACACAGCTCAAAAATGTTAAATCTGATATGAAAAAGCTTACCGGAAAATATGAACTCATGTCCAATGAGCTCAAATATATGTACAGTATTTTTCAGAAACAAATAAGCATTCTACAAATGACGGGGGGGCTAGTCAATAGTTGTCGTACTTTCCAACTAGCTTACCCGTCGGAATTTGAGGCTGCTCGTAAAGATTTTGTCGAATCATGGGATAAGGTCACAGCGAAGCAGAAGCTGCTTCAATATGTTCAGGATCTTACCCCTGCCTTGGTTGAAGCGGAACGAGACTTGGTGAGAATTCAAAAAGGGTATAGAATGGAACTTCCTGCTGTCGCATCGGCTCAGTCACAACTATCGCTGACGGCCCAGAAAATCAGTATCAATGAGAATATGGAATGCTATGGCATTGGTTGTACTTCGGATGCAGTAATGAAACAACTGATGAATTTCAAAAAAGTGTCGACTCAGTATGTTAGAGGCCCGAAAAATAAAGCTGGTAAAGTTACATCGATTGTTCCATACACCACTATTAACGCTAAACATAAGCATGTAAAGCGTAAGAAAAAAGTCGACACTGTCACAGACCATGCTGCTGAAACTGAATCTGGTTTTGCCTCGCAGATTGTTGAAGAAGATGAAGATGAACTATTGAATGCTGGTGGTGACTCGGTAGCTATTCCCACCGCGGATTTGGAAAAAGAGGATCTCGAAGAAGATGATTCGTTGGGTGACTCATTAAACAAAACCATTCGTATGGATCATTCTGATTCTGAACTTGAGGAAGCATCCACCAATGCCTCGCAAGTGGAGAAATCTCAAGATCAGGTAAATATCAATGAGTATGATAGTTATGATTTGGACTCAGGTTCTAGTTCGAATGAGCTTGATAATGAATCTCCTTCGGTTGTTTATAATAGGACCTTTCTTGCTAAGGATTTCTTTGTACCTATTGCACCTAGAGGGGATTCACTAGTTAGAACCAAGAATCCAAGGTTTACTCGTGCTATTGGTGGCTGTGTTGATGCACTAAATCGGCATGTCATTCGAACGGACTTTGAGATTGAAAATATACGATTCAAGCATAAGCTGGTTTATCCGCAAGATGAATTTGATCGTAATGCATTTTTCATATTTGTTACTCTCTTTGGAACTAGATTTTTACAGCTTTTGGATGACATAATTGTCTCGGTTCCGTCGTCTCAGGACTGGTCGTTTAATCTGGTAAAGCGGGATGCGATCGGTCTGGTGTCTTGGTACAAGCGACATAAAGAGGAATTTAGAGATAACTGGCATCTTATTGCGGATGTAGAGTCAAAGTTTCATTTGACTAAAGAGGAGGGTTCGTTTGCCTGGCCGAGAATGGGTTCTAAAACACTGAATATAATATTGGTTTTGATTCCTAAGTGTCTTCCTGATTTTCCTCTAACCATATCGAATTATGAATTGAAGTTTCTTGCCTGCAAGCTACTCAATAAAAATGATTCGCATATGAGTAATGTTAGAATGAAAATTCAGAAACATAGACATTTTTTCCAGAAAACTAATAATCCTTATTCAGACAAAAAGCGATCAGAGTCAGCTGGAGAATGCGTTTCACACTCGGCAAACCAGAAACAACAAAATGATAAGTCGCTAAAAATCCGTAGCACACGTGAGTTCCTTGCAAATTATGAGCGTATATATATACCCATGAAATTTACATTATATGAAAATGATATCATTAATACTTTTCAGCGAGTATATCTGCACCTCCCCTGCTCTGAACTGCAAACTTTGGCACGCATTATTCCTACCCCTCTACCCCACTCAGGTAGAACTATTCCCTTTATTAATTTTGCATATAAATACAATAAAGTGGCTCGAGGGATATATATACCTCAAATGCTTAGTGTGGAAGACGTAGAACTTTTTCAGGAAATGAGTGTTAATTATGAATTTCCTGATAGTAGTAAATTACTTGTAACTAAATGTGATGAAGATCCAAGATATGCTCCACGTGATATGGACGTCTGTCCGAAAGGCTACTTTCTAAATCTTAATGGGGAAATGCCTACTTTTGATCCGCTTTTTCAGAAAATTTTCAACAAGCATCGAGCTGACACCCAAAAGTTCTTGTGGACAAAAGTCAAGGAGACTATGGCGAATCAAGAATTAGAAGCCATGGATCAACATCACGTGATTCAGAATGGTGAATTGAGTGACATTATTCTGCCGAAGTCCACTCTAGACGAAATAACTGTGACATCTGTCAACTTGAACTCTTTTGTTAGTCAGTTTTTCACCCTTAATAAATGTGCGGCCTCCCATATATTCTTTGTTCAAGAATTGAATCTAAGTCTGACTGGTCTTAATGCTATTCGCACCAAGATTGAGAAGGAGTTTCATATTTTTCACCATGAGCCTGTCTGGCTCTCGGCTGGAGGGTTACATGTTGATGACTACTACATCTTCTCTATGATTCTTGTTAGTAAAGCACTTGAGGTTTCGCTATGTTTGATTAAGTCGGTATCGGCACCAGTCACTATGGTGGCTATGGGACTGGATGCTAATTCATCTATTTTTCTAACCACTGTGTATGCCACACGTATGAATCAGTTTCGGAAAAACCAAGCTCTAGGAATGGGCACTACTAGTAATGGATGGTTGCAGTTTTACACTGGGATATACCGCCAAATAGCTGCTGCTCATCAGGGTGGAATGGCATTATTTGCTGGTGATTTGAATATGGACATTGATAACTTTCGTACATATGATTCTACAATTGTTGCTAAAGTCTTTGTCAGTTTATTTGAAGGGTATGAAAACTTGGTCAAAGGGAATACTTTCTTCAGAGGTAGTGAGGTAAAGTCGCAAATTGATATTTTCATGACTTACAACGTTTCGACAGATGACTTTGAACAGTTGAGTGGCCCTATACATGTGGGTAATGATGGGCACTCCATTTTGAAAGCCAAGGTGAATCTACAACTAGTGGCAAAAAATAATGTTAAAATTATGGAAGTAAAGCATAAACCGTCAGATAATTTGTTGAATTTAGCATGGTTAATCGTGAGACAGAAAAATGACCAAATTCTGGAAGAATCATATTGCTTGCATGCTCGTGATATTTCAAGGTCAATTAAAGAAAAACGATTTCCGGATTATGCTGGCAAAAACGCGAAATTCAATACACAGCTTACTGTTCTCCTTGAGCAAACAATTAACTGTTGTTCTCCAGTTTACCCGGCAAAAGTTGTGAAATGTCGTCCGATCCCATATGAGGACAAGGACACTCGTAATTTACGTTATACTCTTTTAGATTGGCGTAAGCTGTCGGACACAATTGATCCCAATCGGTGGACGGCTGTCTATAATTTTGGTTTATCAGTACTTCAAAGAAGAAGAAGTGAAAATCAGGTAACCCAACTGATTAATCAAGTGGGAAAGCGTCTTCATGTCAACAGCTGGAGACTACTAAAACTGGAAATGATGACTTTTGGTAGCAGCCTCGATATATCTCAGGCCAGAATTGGTCCGACGGAATTGACCCGGCAATTTCATGAGTTACAACGGAGGGGCATGTTTAATAAGTGCACAGTTGTCTGGCCTGAATTTAAACATGCGAAATTCTCCTTTGATGATATGAATTATGCTTATGAGGGTAGGAAGGATCAAGCTGTCAGTTTGAGACAATGTCTACTTGACTCAAGGTCAGCTGCAAAAGGGTATGATTCGTTATTATCGGCGCCGCTACTAAAACATCTTCCTTACTCACTAAGTCGTGACCTGTCGCGATTAGCCCAGATTGTTACCAAACTAGGATGCTTTCCTTCTGCGGATAAAAATATGAAAATCGTCACTATTCCTAAAAGTTCTTCAGTGGAATGTCTAGATCTTTTGAAGCAGCTTCGTTGCTTGGCAATCAACCGAGTCGCGGACACAGCGTGCCAGCGCAAGGTAGCTACTTGTCTTCAACGATACTTGATTGGCACTGAGCTTGTATCTAATACCCAGCATGGTTTTCGGGTGGGACGGGGGTGTCGTACACTATATGGTGAAATGTTTACTACGCTTAATGAGGCAAGGTTACGACGTAGGAAATATGCAATAATATTATCATATGACGTGCGTAACGCATTTGGTAGTATTTCTCATGAGGCGCTGAAAGAGCGTCTCAAACAGATTTGTGAAACTGCACCATATTTATATTTTTGTGGTGTTCTAGATGATAGAACCTCAACCATGAATTTTGGTGGTGTACATGGGGACACTCTAATGGCCCATGCTATTGGTGTACCTCAAGGCACACCCTTGGCTCCCATCTTATTTGCTTTATGGATGCATGGGATAGAGCAAGTTACCGGTGGTAATCCAGATATCCATTTGAAGCTATATTGTGATGATTGCTCTATTTTAGTCATTACTGATGATCTGGAAACAGGTCAAGATTTGGCGGAGCAAGTATCAAATGAACTGATTATGCTCTTACAAAAAAGAGGCATTGAGCTTAGTGCTCCGAAATCGAGATGCATCACGGTTGCGTTGTCAGGTAAATTATCAGAGTCTCGTGAGCCGCTTCATCTGAAAACTATCAATGGGGTGATAAAGGAAACTCCCTCGCTCACACTTTTGGGCATTGATTTGAACAGTAAACTTACTTTTGATGCACGATTCACAACTATAAAGAGTGCCTTATATCGGAACAGTGCGAAAGCGCTTCATGTGACCAACATACTGAGTTCAGATAAAGCATTATTATGGATGAAAAGTACTAATGTAGGTGTTTTTTCGTATGGCAGTGAATTTTTACCACTATTTACCAATAAACAATATGAGGCAATGGACCGACAAGCATCCACCCCTGCCTTGGATATTCTAGGGTTACAACACTTAAGATCCACATATCAGAGCACTAGAATTCTGAATAGCTTGAGTAATAAAGTAGCTTTTAAGGATTGGCATGTTAAGAATATTTTAGTTTTTGCCTCTGAGGTAGTTCGTAAACGTGACCCGTCACTAATTGCCAATTATATAGTTAAGAATCTTAAATTCTCAAATGGGGACAGGTATCAGTCGGTTAAAGTCATTGAGAATTTTTGCAAGGGTGAACGAATTATTTTTGATAAGAGGGCTGAACATTATTTATTTCCTGGCAACATCGGCATATGTCTTGCCTTTATCCCTGCTAATATTGCTAATCTTTTTGGTACATACTCCTTTGTCACAAAACTTAAACGATACACTGATGCGAAATGCCCTCATGGGGCACTTGTTAAGAGCGGTGGTGAATCATGTTCGAGCTGCACCAATGAGAAAATAGCATTGGCCCGACTTACTTTGAATCAGTCACAATTTAATACTATTGGTCACGCCAGACTAACCATATCTGGAGCAAATGATATTCTAGGCAGCTCTTTTATATCGACCTCAGCATTAGTCAATAAAATCCTATCTATTCATGACGAATTTGAGGCATTTCTCGATTCACTAGACTTCATAGGCATGGACCTATAGTGTTTAGTTTAAAAGCAGCCACAACTTTCTGAGTACATTATATATAATATATAATATATAATATATTATATAATATATAATATATATTATATAGGCTAAGCAGTTATTTTTATGTTATACTATATATCTTTATCTTCATCTTTTGTTTTGATTGTGGAATTCATAGTTTGAGTCGTGTATCTGGGAGGCGTTTTTCTTTCATAAAAGGTTTTTTTATGCCCTAAGTGGACAACTATGTTTATCGACATTAAATGTTTAGTGAAAGACACACATGACCGGCTGTACTGGGTGAAAACTCTGGAGCAGTTTTCTGGTAATGAACCTGGACAACTGATTAATGCTGATTCTTTGGCTGATTTCCTAATCTCGAAACAGATAATGGATATCTCAAGCTTAAGCCCTCTGTGGCTATCCATGCGTGGGTGGATCTGTGGTTTACAAGGGATGAAAGTTAAGGTAACGGGACGCGGTCAAAATGGACTTTTTGATCTGGTCAGCTTTAACCTGAAACCTACCTCTATTCTACCTCGATTATCCAATTCAATGTTGCTGGAACGGGTAAAAGCACAACTCCGGCAGAGACAAGCTGTCTTAAAATCCCTTTCGCTGTGGGATAGAGACAGCTTTGAGATGATTAGCTTGCTCAAGGACACCTACGTGGAGCCTTGGGCAAACAGCTATGATCGTATTGATTTGCCTGGCTCATACACAACACTGTACGGTAACACGGTTCATAGAATTACCTTTCATAAGCAAGTGATGAGTGCCAAACAACCCATTAAGCAACATCTGGCTTTTCCAGCCAAAACCTCCAGATGGACATCTGGTGATGAGAGCCCAAATAAACTCTTTCCTGAACGATTATGGGGTACGGATTTATTTGCTAAAAAGTTGGAGGCATCCATCAATAAACCGGTGTTCAAAGATCTAAGTCAATATGAGGAACCTTTTGATTACCCTTTTACATCTGCTGAAAGACGGGAACGAGAAATGCTTGACGTGTCCATGGACTACGACGGTACTGATGATGAGGATATCTCGGTCATAATTGCAGAATATCCAATATCGGATCAATTTGCATGTGATATTTCGCACTCGACTATGATTGACGAAATTAATGCGCTAGATCCAACAGAGTATCTTGAAGTGGATGTAAAACGCAAGCTAATTGAAAATCCGGACCTCAGAGAGGAACATTACGAAGCTATATGCCGTGACTTTGATCGTCACAATATTGACTTTAGAACTTTTCTGACTGATCTGTTTAAGATCAAAAGAAATGACATTGGATGGCTACTAAATTCTATTACTGGTTTCCATAACAAACATGCCGGTGCTCTCAAATTCCTTGACACAGAGCACAAGCAATTTCTATCCAAATATATGATAGATGTCATGGAACTCTTTAAGGGGTTACATGTTCGGCATGATGAGAAACCAGTGACCCCAGTTGGATGTTCATCAGTTAAGGAACTATGTGGTTTGATCGATGCTAAAATTACGGCTGATCAACTTGCCATGGAATCCTTAAAAAAGGCTAAGTGGATTGAACTTAACAGATTTGCGATATCAAACAAGGTGGGCAAATTGGTTAACTTACTAGATGTTCTCACATTAGCCAATGGATATGCCGGAAAACAGGTGCAGGCTAATGGTGATATGATCAGATACATGATGAATAAAATTGTATCTGATCAACCTTTGACTCAAGGCCTGCCTTGTTCATTATTGAATTTCATTACTACACACTCCTTGATTAATGGTACAGGTGTTTCTATTATTCAGAATAAAGCGCTTCATTTGATAGATGAACAAACAAAAAAGCGTGTCGACCCTTTTAATTTCAAGAAGGATGCCAAAAAATCAAGCAAGTCTGTGGTAATGACTACACCTGATGTGGCAAAACGTGGATTTGTGACCGCCACGGATCTGTTAACTAATCCGATAGATGTCGCTCTTAAACCAGGATGCTCAGGTGCAACTCCGCTTTCTCCCATCAAAGTGTCACCTGTATCAACGGTTACCCGGCCGTCAGTGGCGCCTTCGATATCTTCACTGCTTTCACAAGGAAAGCGACCTAAACTAGATAAAGGGTCACGAGCCACGACATCCAAGTATTCGGAATAAAAATATGTCCATGAAGCCCTATGTTAATTTGATAGTAAACATGTGTTCCTTCTTAGGATAATGAAGCTATCAATAAACATAGAATTTTCATCCTCGCATGCGACTCAAACTTACTAAACCATCTATCACAACATGCGGTAGATAGGCATTTAATACACATTCCTGTTGGTTCCCAAAATTATACAATAATCGATCACATATGAGTATATTTTGTGGATGCATATGGTATGGATGGATTTTACTTACTTGGCACGAATGACAAGGAGAAGAAGTATCCTACATTTTATTATTTATGGATCTTTTTTCTGGACACCATTTTAATTCTATCACCTGCTCTCTGAGTTTCTTTTCAGCTACAGTATATAGATCAATGTGTCAATAAAGCGCTAAAATTATTGTCTTTCAGAATGTCAGACAAGTGGTTGGTAATTGGCTATTTGCGGGAGATCAGAAAAGCTGCTTGGAGATTCATTGCCACGAATTCCTCCGAAAATGTGAAACTTGACAACCAGCATACAATTAATGCTATGACTTTTGGTTTTGACATTGATGGTTTGATAGTGAAATTGGACAGTGTTACTATTGGTGGAAAGAAAACTGGTAAAACGGATAAGATGTTAATTGATATAATGTTGCAATGTGGCTTTATTAGCACGAATATCACAACCATGGCGTCTGTGGAAGGCCGTTTATTGCAGCTTAGTTATTTCTTCAAGCAAACTTTTTTGGAAACCGGTGATTCAATTAACAATGCACTTGTGAAATGCATTATGATTCGTAGTGTTTGTCAAACGGAAGCACTGTTGTTGCACTCGCAATGTGGGGAAGACATTGCGATGCAAAGGGAATGGTTCCTTCCAGCGCTGCTCACGATTCCACCCACCATCATTAGTCCGTTTGGCCTTATTCAAATAAACACCAAACCTAGCTCAATTAAGCCTGCTAAACCCTGGACCAGAGCATTTAGTTCCACGGACGAAGATTCTCCCGTCGGACCAAAAGTTAGAAAGTTAAGTGTACCTTCTGAATAAGATATGGCTTTAACCTGAACTGTCGGAAAGACTGCCTGAAAAATTTTGATTGTGTATACATTCTGATTTTGACCTACACTCTCATTAATTCCCCTTGTAATTAAGAATGAAATTGTTTGCATTCCAAATCAAAGGGAAAATTACAGATAGTAATGAATGCTTAAAGAATATGGGATTCTGGTTAAAGACCAAGACTCAAGTGGACGAACTATTTCCGGGTGTGGAGAACTTACCTTTCTATCGGGAATTAGAGATGTATGGCATGCAAAACTTTTGGATCAACGACTGGAAGGTGAAAATTGGATCTATGCCGTCGCTGGAATATATTCCTTCTAAAATTCAGCAACAAATTGCAGCAATAATCTTATATTGCTTATGGACAATCTGGCCTAAAGTTATTGAGGGCAAATCTTTTGATAAAGAGCTGCTGTCCATTCTATCTCAAGCAATGGATAGATTTGCAGCATCCAAATGGCTTGCATATGGCTTTGGCTGTCAATGCACCACACCACCCATGCTTATGGGACAAATGGACGTCCTATCAAGTGACACTGGTCCAGTTGGAGATAGATGCTGGTCCTCTAATTGGGTCAAGAGAACTTATTAATGAACATGGCCATATGATGAACACACAAAATTTCTTTTTTTCTGTGTTACATCCAAATAAATAAAATATCATGCTCACACACGTCAATAACTGATTCCTAGTGGTGTAAATGTTTATTGAAGTTCAATACTATTGCAGGGTTGCTAGATCCAAAATAGAACAATTAAGTTAGTGTAGCAGAAATGAATACGATATATGACTCATCATCATGTATTGTCTATAGAATACTGTTGAATTGGTGAATAATGGTTATGGTGGACTTTTGTTAAAGATTAGATATATCCTCGGTTTCTCTGCCATGATGGTAATAAGTCAGCTACGCCATGCTTCTCGACCAAGTCGATCTCAGGAATACCAATATCGATATATTCTGGAATGTTGTACATGATGCGTATCTCAGCCAATCGGTCCTCAATCCATTGTTTGCCATTAAACTCTGGCAATGGCTCGTAGTTATGAATGTGATCCCAACGCCGTTGATGGCTTGGGATAAGTGGTCCAATATTTGGTGGGTCAGAGATTGTTCTTGCGGTCATATTCCAAAACTCGATTTCGGTTAGCTTAATTCCAACTCGATTAAGCCATAGCCATTGAGAGGAAAATGACTGTCGGCAATTTGGGCACCGGTTGTAATCCATGATAGCTTGTCGCAAGCAGTCCAAGTGAAACACGTGACCACATGGGGTCTGCAACCGATTCTCGTTTGGAGCCTCCAGACAGCAGGTACAGACTTCTGGTTCTTCTTCATCGTCAGTGTCCACGATCTCAATGGCTGGCTCCACAGCGTCGGGATGACGGTGCAACAATTTCTCGAAAAACACTGAATCATCCACTGGATTCTGAAGCAAGTCTAGAGGGTCCATGATGAATGGTGGAAGGGGATCTCTAGCTCCAGGTAGTGTGGGCTGAGTATTTCTCTATGTGCTGGCCTTTTATGTGAGAATAGGAGTGTGAAATATTCTCAAAGAAGTCTCTTCAAATTGTTATCTGGATAACAATTATTTTCGGCTATCGTTGATTTCATTATGAATCAGATTTATCTAGAACGACTTATATAGGAGGATAAATTCTGACTCAACACCTGGACTTCGATTTTTGGGATTTTTGTGCATCGCCACTGAGGGCAGTAGTGAGCAACTATGGTAATTCTCAGCTAGCAGCCAAACACTGGCCTCGCTCATTAAAAAACACATGCATGTCAAGTCAGTAGTAAGATCAGACGGAAAGGCTACCCGATATATTATTTATTTTTATGGGGTACAGGCGTTTGGGCGCATCAGTAATGGGGTGGAGTTTGAAGTGCGTGGCAGTAATAAATGAATCTGCGGAATGATGACTTCTATTATCAATAATATGGCAGTTTTCCTGGACATTCTAATTTTGGCAGTTGGCTACTGAAATATTGGGTGAATATAGACTATGAATTATACTCTATTGAAAACCTGGTGGAATGTCATCATGTGCAGTCAAATGATGGATTTTCTCTTGAAGGGTCATCTTTGTAATTTGCTGCTGGTCCACAGAGTGAATTCTTGCCTTGGATCGCCATCTATTCCAGTTGGTAACTGATGGGGTTGATCCACACAAGTTGGAATCGGTGTCTGATGGTGTTTTGTGAGCAGATACCCCTGGGGCTAAATGCATGTATGTGTTTACATAGTACTACATAACCAATTATTACCTGGCTCAGCTGTCTTCAAGTTGCATTGCTGCATTTTTTCTGTCAAAACGGTAGAACCAATCCCAGATTCCATACTCTTCAGCTCCGACATCGTTCGTTTGCGGGACCTGCGAATCACACTCCAAGTGGCGACAGAAAAATCGTCTTCGTCGGGACAATGGTCTGATTCAATATGTGGTGAATTCACATCTAATGTTGAGTGAGACGGATCATTTCTTTCATATAGTGGGGCTAAGTAAGTGTATAGTGGAGACTGTGACTTCTGAAACTCTGACTCACCTGCTTTTGCGGCATAAATTCCGTGGTTGTAAAATGGTGGAGTATTCTCTTTCGTGGGGGAAAAGAATCCATCATCAGCAAATTGCGCTTGTGCTCGAGCATTCAAAGGAGTACGATAAACCTCCCAGTCCACAGCAGTTGGTTCCTCATGGTCTACCTCCTCATCTGGTAACGATTCTACTTCGTCATGGTTTGCATGAGCAAGCGTGGATTTGCTAGGATCAACGGTTCTGACGGTGGAGGTTTGGTTTCGAAGTGAATAGCACGGCAATTCTCCAGGGGTAGTGCTAGTATTTTTCAAAATGGCACCAGGGAATACGGTTGGGTCACAACTAAATTAGAACATGTAAAGTATTTCGTATTACGAACTCTATGTGTTTATAATACCTGGTGCAAACATAGTGGGTGCATGTGGAGTCATAGCAGTTGAATGTGAATTGATATTCAGCTGGACCAACTAGTAAATCGACCACGAATTTCACGTCTGGTGAACTGTGATACATGGTTGGTATTTTGACGATCTGAAATACATAATTAAATTGAGTGATCTAAACTCATGTAAGGCTTTGACGATTGCCTCCCAGGTATTTCTCATAATGGTAAAGGCAGTCATCTCGGTTGGTCTTTTCTACATAATGACACACTGGGTTTGATTACCAGATGTCTGATTGGTTGTGGATGGTGTAAGGAGCTAATTTCTATGAGTGGATATAAGTTGGTTTTGTTTTTAGGACTAGAAGGATTCAATTTTACTATTTATGGTATTTTGATATACCTACATCATATAATACCATAGATTGAAATTCTATAAAATTTTATAAATTACAATCACGACAGAGATTATGACGGATTTATACTCAAGCCCAGTTACAAGGCGAATTCTTAAAACAATGCTAGGGAATATGAGACCGGATCAGATTGCTACGTTAATAAGAGATCCACAAATTATGAACACTGATGTTCCAAAATGGGTGGAGCTAACGCTTGAGAAAGAATGTTCGCTATTTATTATGCGACTGGGAAAATATGACAGAAAGATCTATGCTCAATATGGTACTCTAAATTCGACTCTGGATATTATGATGATCTATCATAACATTTGGGAGAATTGGGATGGGCTCGAGCCATTTAATTTTACCCGGCCTCGTTCGATACAGCGTTATTTCAATCAATATGTGGATAGGGATCTGAAACGCAAAATAAAAAGAGATTTGGAGAAAGAAATCCCGGACTACAATACACCAATTTAATCTGATTGAGTCTCCGCCAACTATAATGCATTTCTATTATATCCTATCAAAACTGTTGTTGATAATGAACTGCATGTTCCTATAATATTAGGACCGTGAATTTCATGTGAGCCTTTATGTGTCATACTGTCATGCCACCTTGCAAAACTCGCACTAGAACAATACTTACTCCAATTGTCATGGAGTTGATCACCATTTTGTTTGATCGTATCATCTTCTGCAGTCGAGATCGACCCCAAAATTCTGTCAATATTGCTCGCCCTATAAAAAGCATTTTATTTATGTCTAGTTCTGATCTAAATAATTAAGATATCCGGAGCTTAGCAAATCCTTAGTATCCTGAGCTTAGATATCCGGAGTTAAGTTTATGTATAAATAGTACCTGTTGAGCAGGGGAAAATCCACTGTTGACCGTAATTGCCTGGAGATGAAATGAGTCGGTGGGAACAATGGTGCCACATGGGCCCTATGATTCATTAGTTGATTCCTGTGTGGTGACAGTATACTTTAATAACTCACCATTACTGACGTCATGGAGGCGTTGCCATAATTTGAGGCCGACATCTCGCGTAGTATGAGCCCATTGTTTTTTCTCCTGCTCTGCTAAGTCATGAAACTTCGGCAACAAATCGGCCTAAAAAATAATCTGGGCATGAACAGGACTTATGGTGAATTTACCTGCACACTGGGAGTATTAGCTAGTGAATTCAAGTTAATAAACATTTCACACTGGAAATTAACGGCATTTTGCACTAATCTTTCATTGAAGAATGGTTGTGTGCGAAGGAAAGTTACATCTGGTTGTCCTGATTCTGTACGGGGTATGTCCGATAATCGCATCTTCTATGCTCTCTCACTGCTATCTAAAATATGATATCATAGTAAATATCTGACAGAAATTATATTTCTGAGAATTATAGTGGTAAATGAAGCTGGAATGCAGGGGTATCATTGATCTCTCTCTTGGCAGTGGGACAGTTTCATGCTGGTACAGGGGAATTTGAGTCGAGAGTGGATTTTTTCTGTAAAAATCATTTGCTCTGTGTTCATTTCTCTTGAATAATTGGATGAGAAAATTGAATCATTCTGTTTGGGAATTCTGATTAATAAGACTAATTGACTCACTGTCAATCATGTCCGACCAATCAGAATGGAGATGACTCATGGCTATTATTTGACTGATCAGGGTATGAGTAAATGTGGAGGTGGGAAACACAACTTCTCGAAATCCAATATCTCTCGAACTCTTTCTTCTTCTATCACACCTATCTTTTTCCCTCCTCCATTCATTTTTTCCCTTTATGCATTTAAAAGGGGGGGGGGACTGGAATGTGTATGGTGCTTGTTCTTTGTCTGAATAATAATGTAAATATGGGCTTTTTTCTGGGCCATGTACATCATTCATTTGTATTATATGCACTCACCAAGAGAGAAAGTCATTTGAAGCCTATTTTAATGGGCTAGCAGCGAGCTCTCGCTTCACACAATACTGTGAATAAAATTGTCGGGCGGAATGATGTTGTGGGGTAGGTTGCACGGCCGTTTGAGTGTACATTGTACGAGTATTGAAAACGGACGTGGGGGCAAAATTTGACAAAGTTTCTAGTACTGGTAGCTGTTGATACTGTGGCAATATTGGTGCAGTATTAGGTGCAAAAAACTGGAAACCGGATCGAGACACAAAACGTCGAATATATCCCTGAATGCACCATTTCTCATAGCATTTTCTAGTCATCATTGTTGCACATATTGGACATTTGATTGTTAACTCGGTCTGTATTTGAGCGCCTAGGCAGAATTCCGGAATGGTATGTCCGCAGGACCACTGATATCCAACTGAGCCCATTGTCATGGCACATGAACAACTCGAGCAGTAAATATCTAAAATGAGATATAACGACTAAGCCAGTTTATATTACCTTTTACCTCTATTTACCTTAAGAATAGGGATTCATTTACTTGCATATCATGTGATATTTTATTTTTGTGATAGGCATGTAGGTGAATACCGAAACGTCGACTCGACACCTACAGTTATTAAGTCAATATAACTGCTTACCATGATTGTTGACCAGGCATTGGGTGGGTCCGCTTGTAGGCATGATGTTCTGAATGATGCCTAGTAACTGATTGACATATGAACTACTGGTCATAAGTCCGGTCCCTGAATCATTCATAAAAATATGGACTGACTGAAAGGTTAACACTCACCGGAAATGTATATTAGTTGACAGGTCTGCTCCAGAAGCTCTGCTAAGGTCAGACTAAATCCCACAAGCAAAACTAAAACGTGATCAGAACCAGCTTGATACTCTTTTTGGATCTCGTAGGTGAACCATTTCACCACTCGAGCATTGTGCTGTAGTTTTTCAATCAACGTATACATCCAGGGTTGATATGGAGTCATTTTTTTCAGTCTGAATAATTTAAAACAAGTTATATAATGAGAAAATGTAATTGTATTTGCAGTATGAGTGTCTACAGTACAGAAGAAGAGTCAGGGCCAAGTTGATTGGGAGTAGTTCAGTGAAGGAGGTCGCAGCATGGCAGATCTTAAATTTGGAGGCACTTGGTCTAAAGGAATGAGATCGGACAATTCAGCTATTTCTGGTGGAACTTGGCGGTATTTTTCGAATCTTTGTCGAATTTTATCAAGCCTGTTTTTTAAGGCCGTTGACCAGTCCGATACCAGTAAATTATAGCTGTGTACGAGGATCTCTGCAAACATCATATCCAGTGACTTCAAGTAATCCTTCTCAGGATATCTCCATGTATTAGGATTATCCCACAATGCCAGTTTTGGACACTCCGCTTTACTGCAAGTAACAAACATTCGGATTGTTACATACCATTGGGTGAACAAGACTACAATTGTAGTAGCAATGAACAATACCAATCTCATTCCGAATGGCAATACCAACAGTTTCTGAGCTGCTTCTTCAATCATCTTCTTGACTTCTTCTTCGGGACGGCTTCCTAAATGAACTTTACAAATGCTTCTTTATGTAATGATGATAATGAATAGAAGTTATGTTTATATAGATAGTGATATGGCGCTAGAGAGCGCTAGTGGTGGTAGAGAGACTCCCTGATTGATTGCTTGATTATGATTGGGCAATCAATCTTATTATGATTGGGCAATCAAGTTTGCTGGAGCGTACTTACTGATATATTACTATCAACTAACATAGTATTTTCATGAGCCAAAATCTACACACTTATTCTACTGTGGAACTTGTGCGCGAATGGATCTAATTTGAGGTGTGTCATTTGTATCTGGCGAATAATCTTCTAATTGTAATATCTCGTTCAATGATAGAACTTGGTTGAAGTGATGATCGTCAGGTTTCTTGCCACGAAATCGTAGTGACATTGAATAAATAGTTGCTTGTCGATATAGGACCATATAACGTGCAACACGCATAACCTGTATGGCAGAAGCGTGAAAGACTGTCCCTTGTGTATCGCCCAACCAGGCTAGATAATCTCGGATCTTAAAATGTGTATTTATTGAACGATCTGACTAAAAACTGCTATCACCTACCAAACAAAAACGACGGGCAACATATGATCCATTAGCTTGATGGGCTGGCAACCAGTTAGTTCGGCTAAGTCGGGTCCATAATTCAAAGCTGTGATATCTCTGATGGGTGTCGGTTGTATCTTGCAAATTCTGAATTACAATAATTTATTGGATATCGGGCTGGCATAATTGTAGATTAATTTGGATAAGTCAGATGTATTAGATTCTGCCATTTTCCTTTGGAGATGTCAGAGAATATGCGGTGTGAGTCTATAGGTGAGTCACACAGTATATATCTCTAAAAGGCTTCCTTCCAAACACAACCCCGGGTAAACAGACATAGCGTGTTTACTGGGGGTGGTGAATATGAATGGTAATTCTCACTTTGGTCATGTTTTGATATGACTAAGGTGTGGCTCTGACATGATAAGTTATATAATACCTCTAGTCGCCAGACGAGATATTCCAGTTCATGGTATAGTGAAACAAAATCCTCGAATGAACCTTGAGGGCTGGGGAAATATTCCCAACGTCCGAGGGCTTGTGCCACAATGCCATAGCTGGTTTGAACAGCTATAAGTAATTTCTCACTTAGGGAATTGTTTGAGATATCACTGGATGGTGATCCTGGTGATACGGTGATTTGGTTTGGTTGGGGCATGAAGTTATGAATATTCTGGTATAACTGTAATAACTTACCAATTATGAACTCATCCACATGAGTATGTTCATCGAGATGGTCCATATGAGCTAAGAGCACATAATAAGCTTCATCCTGTATTATTGCGTATTTCTCGGTGCAGATTCCTGCGTAAGGCAAAGTCATTTGCAAGGTCTGAAAAATGCTAAGTTATTTTCAAAGCCAATAAATTCGCCTTATGTCATAAACGTCATAAATTTTATTGGTCACTACAAATAATAAATTAATTACATAACATGTAAAGATGGTATAGGGCGTGTGTTCAGTGATATGGCTTCACAGTAATACACAGGGGCTCTTTCCCAAGCATTTGGAGGATTCAGTAAATGTGGGACGGCACATGCTGACAATATGCCAGTTACGGAAGCACAAGAGGTTCCAGTATAAAATATTCGATTCATGGCGGATAAGGTTATCTCGCCTCGAATTTGGAACATACTCTGGCATGGCAGTAATCTTAATAATACGCACGATAAACGATGATAGAAAGTTGAATCAGTATATGGCTTTCCAGTACTGGGGTAACGAAGTATGAAATATTGTGTATTAGTTTTACACAGCTGACTGTGAAGTTTTTGTATATCTTCATACCATGCCTCGATTGCCTTTCTGACGGATGATGTTTGTACCATCTGATTGATTATTATATACTAAAATATTTCCTGATTGAATAATCTCGGCCTTATGAATATGTAGCACCGTTGGGCGATTCTGTGATTGTAAGCTATATGTGGGAGCTCTAAGGAGCTTTTATCCTATCCTATGTGATGTATATTCTTACCTGTATTTCCTTGCAAGTCCGGGATAACAGCTCCAATAGGCAATCCAGTTTACACCGACTGGTCGTGTCGGCCTCCAGCATAAGCTCCGTCAAAGTCACAGACATCTATTTGATCTATACTTCTGAAAAAGAGTTATTCATTACTGGTATTATTGTAGTAGATCTGGGATTATATGAACAGACTGAGGTTTTTTGATGGTAACTGAGCATGAATATAGCTTATGATGAATAGAATATAATAGTAAATAATTATAAAAACGAATGGTTATTTTGATAAATGGATAAAAATGATTGTGGCCAAAGATATTGAACCATGTTTACAGTAATATCACTGATTATTAACTAAAAAGGAAATGTGGGATTATGTTTGAACGGGGTGGTCTATCCTCAGTAGGTGGCATTTCTGTACTTACGTGACCTTATGCACATTTTTTGATATCGGTTGGCTTGTCTCCAATAGCCGCTAACGAATGGCCTGATCCGGATTCTGGTTGTTATAATCAGCCATAATGTCCTCTTCAGTTGAAACTTCGCTCTCTGAAAAGGGGTGATTACTGTTACGAGCGATTACGGGTGAACTAGGATCATCCACATCAGATAGGTCTGGTGTGGTATCTAGGAGGCTGCTAATATTCGATCTTGGCTGACCCGGGGAGTCCAATACGCTTGTCAAGTAAAATTGGGATTGTGTTCCTGGATTGGCCTGTAGACTATCGGTGAGAATAAAGGCCGTTGCTGTGCTATCATTGGTAAGATCGTCTGGGTTAATGTATTGATAACTTGGAAATGGGCTCTGACTGGAGGAATTCGGCTGAGTTTCACGAGCACCTGATGAGGGATTTTCATCCACACTGAATGTACTTAAAAACAGGGCAGCGTCTAAAAGCTTGATATCTTCTTCATCATAAGTAGGATGAGTTTGGGTACTATCACTTTCTCCTTCCCCACGGGCAAGTGCCTATTTCAGTATAATTATGGAGATGGATGATATATCGGTCTTACCTGTGCAATAAAATCAGCACATCCAGCATATTTTGAGAAGAAGCTAGCATGTATAATTATTCGCTGTCGGCAGTTGGGGCAGCTGGTTTTCTTTTCGTCTATCCATTTTTTCAAGCAGCGATAGTGAAAGATATGCATGCACTTCAGTTGTGCTACATTATTCCACATTTGGCAGTGACAGATACTGCAACGAATGTAATGCATCTTATGAAACAATCTAAAACTAATGTTTAGAAAGATTACGGTAATAAGTAACAAGTTTTTTTGATATGATATGAAAGATTATATTGTTGAATACAGTTACAGATCTGAATGTACAGCTAATGGTTTTTGTTGATGAAATGTAGCGATATGAGCTATAAAATAAATGATCAGGACAAATAAGGTCCAAACGAGCCATTGATTTCGGCGGAGTCGCAGAGCAGCTTGTTGCAAAGTAATGTCGGTCAGGCGCGTGTCAAGCCAAAACAACAAATAGACACATCGCAATTGTAGGCTGTAATTGTAAATTGAAGCTACAATGTATTCCCATGTGTAGAATGGTGGCAAGCCATCTGTCAATGCACCGGTCTTCCAACAGACTAATAGCAGGTAAAACAGGACCAATTCGGCCTTATATAGGAAAAGTCCTAGGCCATTATTTTGTAGTTCCTGATTTGCTACCAAGGGAAGAAGTGGTGCTTCATGTTGACTTGCCATTGTTGAACTGGTTTGACTGCTGACTCCTTGTTTGTTTGGATCCTTTTTGTTTTTGATAACTAAATGATTCTGTTAAGTGTATATATAGGTGTTGAGGAGTATTGCGCCACCACTAGTGGATTGATTTGATTGGCCAATCATCATCTGGACTCCTGATTGGCTGCACTCGGTTGCCAGTCAGCTGATTATGATTGGCCAATCAGATGCATTAGGTGTGAATTACTTGTAAATCACTTACTGTGATAAGACGCAGCTACGCACAGGCTCACTTGAATAATATTTTCTTTAAGAAAGTCAGGCCACAACATTGTACTAATCAGATTCAATTGGATAAAAGCCTGCATCATCTGTGTTTTGAAGGAGTAATTCATCTTGCTAAAATTCTCTAGATAATGATTGGCTCAGACATATGCAATCTTACCGTGGTAATATGTCGTGAAGTCAGATATTTGAGTGTCAAAGTTAATCTGGATTTAATCAATATTAAAGTGACTTGACACGGTTGACCACTCAGGCCTAAGAATAGATTCCACGTGTTCTCGGCATTTGACGGCATAGCGGGGGCCAACAATGAGTAAGGCATGGTAATCTCCATAACAGATTGATGGTTCATATCGTGTAATGCAACTAAAATAATTTGTTAAAACTCTTTCGTAAAAGTTCACTAGGATAAATGGTGACTGCTATAATATATGACTGATTCTGTAATGTGGATTGAATGGTGGAATAAGCGAACATCTGTAAAACTACATACGATCTGGCATCATATGATTTATCATAGTTGCAAAATGGACATCTAAATCTCCGGTATGCATCTCAGTGGTAAGTAAATGAGCAAAGGTAGAGTCAAAAGGGGCTCTGTCTAGCTGGATTTCCACCGAATGCATTCGAAATACTGCGGATAATTCATTGGAACGGTAAAAAGCCATCATGATCTCTTAAATATTGCACCTTATATTAGTTGTCATTTACGTTTCATGATGATGGGATAAGGATAGAGTATGTCTTATCAGGTCATCAATCTGACTATTCATTAATCACGGAGTGAAAATACAGAGATAATGAGACGCGGGACTGGTGCATGGTATCTAGCAGTTTTTGCATATTGGCAAAGAAAGCGAGGTATTCGCCTTGGGCGGGTTCCATCTGTGCACCAATGAATCTACTCAGACGGAGGGTGTAAGTTGCTGGTCCTGCATTCCATCCAATCAGGTTGTTTGATTCACAGATACCGAGCAATATGGATATATTGATAGATATTTGTGATCCTGGACGACCTTGTTGATCTCGTACTGAGAACAGTATTGAATGCAATCTATTCCGCAACTGGTGACAAATGGGAATTATTTGCCTGGTTGGTATATTTTGCCCGCCGTAAGTTACAACTCTACCATGAGTTGCATCAATAGTTAGCTTTCGCACGACAGTATTCATATCGGAGATAGCACCTACCAAGATGTCATGAAAAGCTGCAATGAACTGAAGTACCAAATGATGTGAAGACTTCACTGCAGTATTTCCGAAGTTAAGTATAAAAGTTACCTGTGGTGATGGCAGGGGATTCTGAAATACTAAAGCTGCTTGTTGATGAATGGGCAATATCTGCAATGATTGCCGAAGCTCATTGAGTGTCTCGCCTTGTTCGAAAGGGAATATGGCTAGATTGCCCTGGTCCATTCCGATATGACTTGGGCTGAGATGCTTCTAAAATAATCTAATTAAAGTATTGCATTGATATGTAAATATTAATAGCTTTAAAATTTTCTCTGTAAGTACATCAATGATATAAATTGAACAACATATACGAAACCAAAAAATGGTCAGGTGAGTTTTTTTGGTATCCTACGCTGCCTACGTCAAGTCTGCCTGGAATAATGACAGACACTAATGGCGGTTAGTCCGATACCAGATTATATAATGAACACGTTCACAGCTCACCACATATTTCTTCCTAGAGGAGTCGATTAAGAAGGCTCATTCAGGAAAGGCAAAAACTTGCTAAAACAAGATACTGTTTGAATAATGGTTGAAATAGATTATCTCGTCTCTTGGTACCCACGATGGTATCTCATCGAGAATATATTCTTTTTTGGATAAAACTCTGAACAATCAATTGATGGCCTCTTGCATTAATTATTGCAACTTGAGATATTTTTAATTTTCTCTCTGGGCAAATGATACGCTGTTGTCAACAAATTTCATAAATAGGTCATTTTTCCTTTCTAAGGGAAAAATCAATTAGATTCGTAAACCAATCAGCTAACTGTTATGAATAATGAGTAATAAGGAACTCTGGTCTGTATTAAACTCATATAACTGCCTTAATAATTATACAAGCAATTTGGTTATGAAAGACTAACTATAACTGTGATAAGTTTATTCATTGGTAATTACAGTAAAGAAAATGGAACCCACGACTTCTCTTTTTCTGTATATATTAAATGCTAGTGGCAGTTTATGAAAGTAATGCAGAGTCATGATAAATTATTACTCGCTAGTAAGTGGTGGTGGTTGGATGATTATGATGGTTTGTATGCTACTGTTTTCTGGGGCAACAATGCAAATCAAGAAAGCGTGCGCTTGCTCGCTCGATTGCTTTAATTTGGTATCCATATCGGCTAATAAGTGCTTCCAATCTTGTCCAGGTTTGCATGGGTAACGGGGATGATGCTCCGTCCATTGGAAACCAAAAATCGGTGACGTTCCTCAAACAAAGTTATTAGAGAGCCTGTGAGGATTGGCGGGTGTCGCTTACCGTGATAAATCGTCGGCGTGCTTGTTTAGATACTGACATAAGCGTTCATTCAGGCGCTCAGTGCGCTGGCTGCTCAGAATTAGCACATCTGCGCATATGCGCACCTCAAAAGGACCAATTCTTGCTGCTGTTACAACTTCCATGTTAGGATCACACTGATGCAATATTTGAGAAACATTTGGCGTTGTGGTGCCACTAGAAGTTTAGTAAAGTTGCTGTCCAGACAATGAATATAGAACATTTTTGGAATAAACTAATAACAAGTGAGACAAGCAAATCACCCAAACATTCTGTACAGAGCTCAATTAGCTCGATTATATTTATTACTCTGCTAATAAATTTCTGCACTACAAAAAACTTCTATGTTTGTTCCTTCGGGCCAGTTTGAAAGACTCGTTTTTATTTATTTCACACTTCAGTTAAATAAACTTCAATTTCTAAATCAGCTAAAAATTAGCACCCTGTCAGAGTCCTGAAATATCACCCTCAAAATCATGCCTACGGTATTATCAATCGAAAATGGATAAATACAGAATACGATTTTTGGTTAATTGATTTCATCATTTGATTTTTAATCTCCTTAAAATGTTTGGAGAGCATCTTAAAATATTTTCCGTAACTTTGTCATTTTGAAACGAAACATCACGTTTCCAAAAAACTAATATTTTCGATTTTAGAACATGGAAAATCAACAATTTCAACAAATTTTCTAAAATTTGTTATGCCATATATTCTGGGTGTCCCGGAAAATAACCACATGGATGGACATTATTTTCGATACGCTTTTCGTTCGGAGTCCTACGTTAAAAATTCACGGTAGGAAGATAAGTCAGCAGATAGATCATACAATCAGCGATTATTACCATTGTTTTGTCAAAATTCTGCATCACCCACACCTTTTCTCCCTCCTCTCCCTTACACAAGATTTGTGTCAGGAATGGTATTTCAATTTTCGTCACGTGATGCGATCTCATACAAAATTCAGAATGACCAGCATGTTTCATAATTCTTGATAAATTTTTAATTAAACCTTAACATTAAAATAATAAAGATTATTTAAGCTTAATAGATTAAATATACTAAAATAAAAATGATTTTAGAATTTCAAAGTTCATCAAAAATAAATTTTCAATTTCAATAATTCGTTATGGTGCTTGCAAAATTTTTCTCTTATGCGTCTGTACTCTTAAATATGTAATGTATATGATTATCCTGGTGTGTTTTCTAATTCATTTTAATTTTGTCAATTATTTAAATTATTTCAAATCATAACTTCGTCAGTGGAAAGATTTCCGGAGTTAGAAAAAGTGCTGACTTTTCAATCGACTTCAATAAGACGAAAAAGGGTTTGGTTTGGGCTGTATAAAATCGGGTGCGGTCGAAAAGTAAAAGTCGAATATCGTTTTCAATATTTACTTTACCAGCTGCTTGCATCACTATTCCAATCACGTGTCTGGTACTTGCACTAGTGACTAGATGTATACCCATATTGATATGTCTAGATGTACTTATAATAAGGTAATAATATATGACTCATATATTAAGTTAAAAAATTCAAATGAAAATAAAAGCCGCCT
This sequence comes from Oikopleura longicauda, assembly GCA_004367895.1. NCBI lineage: Eukaryota > Metazoa > Chordata > Appendicularia > Copelata > Oikopleuridae > Oikopleura > Oikopleura longicauda. Next base: position 4,777 of record SCLD01089513.1, on the reverse strand, counting down.
TTGAAAGTTTTGGTTCAATTTCGAAACAGTCATGTTACACGTAATTCACAATGTTTCCAATTTCCTTGTACAACGTAAGACTCCCTGTGGCGGTAGGACCGTCTGAATCATGCTGATTTCAATTCGAGTTCTGTTAAGAGATTACACGAAGATACAGTACTACACAGTTGGTTTATTGTAAGGCAATGGTAAGTAGTTTGACAAAAATTTGAAGACACGCAATTTGTTTGGAAAAAATGTAAAAACGATTTTGGATCAGACTTCACGTTCACATCCCATGTCCTATGATTGAATTATACTATCTTATGATTTCATTATACTATATTATCAACTAGCGTTGGGCGCATAAGTATATCAGAAAATGTCCTACTCAATATCAGCGTCCTATTTTCAGTCTCTTAAGACATTGTCCATGTATGGACTATGGTTTCGAATCCAATTTTTCTAAAGGGGGTTTTTATTTATAAATTGTATTTTAAGCTAGTGTGTAAGGCACCCCTTCATGTAAAAAAACAAATTTTCGACTGATAAATTCTTTATCACTGAAGCTGCAAAATGAATGTAAATGCGTATATCAATAGCCTCGTGCCCTTTCAGCTTTTCTCGAAATAGATGCTTTGAAATAATCTCACTCCAAAGTTCCTAAAAAGTGTGACATATCTCTACATGTATATTTTTGGCTTATTACATAAGGGGTATATAGAAGCATGTCATAAGCGGAAACGATGACCTTTTCCTAAATCGTTAATTTTGAAATCTAGGAAAAACAGCAAAAGACAGGGGATGTGGCCCATCATGTGGGTTAAGAAAAGGCTAACCAGATGTAAAATAAAGGAACCGCTTCCTTAACTTCACCATTTGAAGGAAACACAAAAAACACCGAAAATCCTTTTGAAAACTAAAAACAAGATTTTAAATTTAAAAGTGAAACCAATTTATACCGGATATATACCGGTACTTTTTTTGAATGAGCCACGTTTTCAATTCATGAGATTGTCACTAAAATTTTGATGAACGTTTGTCAGCATATCAATTTGTGTTCCCAACAGAGCCCGTTACCGAGAGCCTTTATGGGACGAGCTAAATTTACTTTCCCTTGTTTCGTCCTCGTCCTCAAAATTCCTGAATGACATAAAGACATTATTAAAATTGAATCAATGATCAGGTTTAAGACTTGTTTTGATAATGACTTTGGTTTATTAGATTATGGTTTTTTGGGCAGCATTTTGAAGATATCGGAGCCATACAATTGAGCAGAAGAGCCAGTTTCCCGCAGATTGGATGAAAATTGAAACATCCGACCAAAATGAACATGAAAATGAACTTAAGGGTGTGACCGTGGAATGCAAATAAGGTAAGGGTTACACACAAAGGCCCGGGAAACTTTTTCAGTGACAAAATTAGAAAATGGTCACTTTTTTTAAATATAAGTTGGTCTCATCGTAATAAGATTGATTTGAGTTCAAATGACACCATCTGATGATTATCAATTTTTGGTGGAATTAAAATCCTGATTTGATTCGAGGGCAACACCCTTAAATGTTCCAAGACAGATGTTCCTAACAACAGTGAATATATGAATCGAGGTAGGGAGATTAAAATTGAACCAAATAAACTAAACCATACCAAATTGGTTTGATGGTACTTTGCCTGAAATATATTTTAGTTTGAGTTTCATGAACCAAATCACAAAATAGTTCAATCCGAGTCGACCTTAACGTTTCGGTCTCAAAATTATCAGGTAGTTCACTTTGAACTTGTGAGTTACAAATGCGGTTTACCTTGGTTAGAAAAGTTCTATCGCGTGGAAGCAGCAGAAACTTATAAGCAACATAAGATCCACATATTGATAATGCAGGAATGCCATAATAAATTGCTTCACTTTTCACATTTCGCCATACATGTGTTATGAATCATAACTTATGATTAATAGCCCGGGAAATTGTCTCCGAGCAATCATTTTCTCAAAATTTATCCTTGTTATAAACGGTTTACGATTAACCGATTAACAAGGTATGAAAATGACGTAAATGATTCCTGTTATAAAAAATGACAAATTCGGCGAGTGTGTTCAATCTACATGAAGCCATGTCCCGAGCTGTATAGACTACAAATCACATTTTGTTCGTTTTAATTTTAGATTCTTTATTTTTATCATCCGAATAACGTATAATTTATATCATTTAATTACCACCTGTGTACTCATAGTTTGAGGCAGTCTATCCTAAATCGACCAATAAATGGCCAGTTATCAGTTCCAATGATCGCGTACCAGCTGACCCTGGTTCAATCATATCAAATTCAAACGAAAGATCGTAAATATACTTTATATTTTCAGAACATATTATCTTGGTTGGTCTGAACCGAACTATAATTTCAGAACCTCGGGACCTGAGTCTGGGTTTTCAGATTGTTGAAATATCAAAGTTGGATTCCGCGTCGAAAATTGGCATTTAGAACCATCAGATTGGGTCCAGCAGAGCGCGATCGCACCTAAGCAAACAAACTGTCACCAAACCCAATTCACTTTTTTCACACCGTGGGAAATATTCAAAAAAAAAATTAACACGTCTTTTTATTGACCCGCAGCAAATGCATTTTCAAATATATGTGGACCCACATTAGAGTGGAACACCTGATCTTAGACTTGCACACATGAGAGTGAAACACTTTATGTCACAAAAATTATATGTAAAATCATATGAAAGTATTCCATTCTGATGTGTGCAAGTTAAACCGGGTGTTCCACTCTAATGAGTGACCCACCTATACAGGTATAATTCGATTTTCTTGGTGAAATTTAAAAGTTTGATGTTGGTGACATGATTTAACTCCCCAGACTAATCTAACTAACCCAATCGCATTTAACGTTTTTTAGAATTTCTGGATTAGGGATTATATTGACCGATTCTGGGTTCTGGTTTCCAGCGTGGTATCCTTAATATCCTTAGATTTACCGATGCAAGAGGCGAGCATAGATGATAAAACCACTGATAAGTATGCTTTTTAAGAGTTTGCAAATCCTTCCGTACCAAGTATATACACAAACGGACCGTTACTGCTCCGCTACGATCGAATAAAAAGTGAGCAATTTTACCATTTTCCAATTCCTAACACTCTAGAAATATGTCCTCAAATGAACCTCATTCATTTAGTTTCTATTTAGAACACAAATTCGTTATTTTCTGTGAACCCGCTTCGATGTTTCAAATTATATCATTTTGGCTAATAAACAGGGTAAAAATTATGACGTAAGTCAGTTCGTCTAAGCGTGAATAAATTATTTGGTTATTGTAACCATATCAGATAACCATACTTTTTTCGTACTGATTCAAAAACACAAATATCAATTCCTTAAATGAATCTACTTTTTTCCTTTGTACTGACTCAACAATTATTTATCATTTCCCAATTTTAAATTGTAAAACTGGGTCAGAAATAATCAAGTGTTATTGACTGTTACGAATTATAATTACAGTAAGATCAAGTGCCAAAATGGGTCAAGGCCAGGTGTCATTGTAAGGACTTCCCCTCCTGTTTAGAACTTCGTAATTATCAACACGTTCTATAACGCATTATTGAAATTTCTGACCTAAAATGATACGTGTGACCTATCGTGCAATATGGAAATTTGCAAACTCTTTCTGTGCTATGAATACAAGCTGAAGTTGAAATTTTCAATCTTTTTTGGATCCTCAGACATTCAAATATTCCCATACAAACATTTCTAATAATAGGGTAATTTCTACTTTCACAATTTGAAGCGGTAAAATTCCCCCTGAAATTATTTCCCATAAATGACTTTGAAAAGTAAAAATTACCCTATCACTATTCTGCATGTGGTCACAATAAAATGAAGAATTTGGCATTCGCTCCCTTTATAACGAATCAACAAGTGACTCTATTCAGGGATCGGGACGACTGAGGACGAGCTATTTTGACTTCTGATAGCCTATCAGTCATAAGACGAGAACGGGACGAGGACGAGTAAATTTATGTCGTCCCACGGAGCCCTGATCCAATCAGAGAAGGGTGGACACGGACACGACTTCGGACATGAGCTCGTGTCCGAGTCCGTGTCCGAAGCGGACTCGGACACGAACTTTTTTGAAACTTCGGACTCGGACACGGGCAAAGGTATGACTTCGGACTCGGACACGGGTTCGGACACACACATGTCCACTAACCTCGGACACGGGTTCGGACTCGGACATGACTTCGGACATGAGCTTAATGAATTACACAAAATGAATCTGTTTCAAATTAATGGACCGAGTTCCCGAATTCAGGGGACATTTATGCTTTATGGAGCATCTTTTAAAAGATGGAGCTCCATCTCTCGTTTTTTTTTTAACTGATATAACTTCTGCCACGAGTTTCTCAGAACTGGTAAGAGGTATTGACAAACGATTTTTTGCAGTGTGTTTCTGATGGTCTCTAGTATCTCGGAAAATTAATGATTTTTTTCGAAAATGGCCGGTCACGTGATGATCAGCTGATTCCCGATTTTCATCAAAATACAATTTTCACTTTAAATATATGGCCTATATGGATATCAAAATTATCGTATTGATCTCCTGAGTTCATTTCCGGTTACTTCCGGTCGCTGCGATGACGTCATGATCGAATTATGACGTCATTATTTGTGAATTTCATTATTTGCGAGTCAATTTTCTCAGAACTGGGAAGAGATATGAACAAACGGTTTTTTTGCAACATGTTTCTCCTGAGTTCGCCTATCTCGGAAAATAAAAGATTTTTTCGGAAATGGCCGATC
>SCLD01089512.1:0-13545 GCA_004367895.1 Oikopleura longicauda | reverse complement strand
TAGCATATATTATCCATATCACAAATCATAATAGACGGCTTAGCCTCACCACAATCTTGGAACGGACAGAAAAACTCAGAAATGAGTGTAAAATCGATTCAGTCCTAGACTTAGGACTTCGGCGGACCATGAATCATTTATATGATTGTTTTTTTCAGCCCCGTGGACTTCGTTGTAACTTAGCAGTACAACTTGTACTGAGTGCAATCTCACAAATAGCACTACCTAACCACTGGGAGTACCTTCATGACCAGGTCATGGACCTCATCATGAAGCAAGACCGTCTAAATTATAGGCTCAATCTAAGCAGTCCGGAGTTACCAGACGAACTAGTTATGCTTTTTTCAATAACATAACTTATGTTTCTAAAACCTACTAGACGTCAATTTTGTGTTTTCTAAAATGACGCAAATCGAAGGTACAGTCAATACTGTACCGCTCACTTACGCCAAACTACCAGACATCCCTAAATATAAAAACCAAATCTATCACAAAAAAGTTAAGAAAATAAAATAAACTTAGAATATGAGATTGTTCAACCCCAAACGGTCACAATTACGATTTCAAAGACTTTTAAAACGCACCATGCGCCATAAGAATAGTGTGCTCGCGTATAGCCGTAAACTAAAATACCTCGCCGAGCGGATGACCGAAGATATCGGATCCTTACTAGATGAACTAGAGTTAGTTCGTTTTGTAAGGAACCCAGACCTCGTCGAACTTCAAAGGATGGTCTCGACCGATGAATCCGATAATAATAATGATTTAGAACAACACGGTGAGGTATTAAGAGACTCACGTACCGAATTTGTAGGGGAGTCACGTGACGAATCTCCCGAGGGTTCACGTGGCGAACCTTCAAGGGACTCACGTGAGGCTCAATGCGAACACCCTATAATTGAAATAATCGATAAGCCCACTAATGACCACATAATCGTCATTTCAGACGGTGACGTTTTAGTTAATCAGCACGAAGAGTGTGGACCTGGCCCTAGTAGTGGTCCACTCTCCAACTTTTCGATAAGCGACATACTTTCGGCTAATAACCGAAAGTCGCCGACTTCAGTTCTTCTAGAACGAAATCTAGAGCAAATGGCTGATTTGATCGCAAGTGGTGTACCACAAGACCCAGCCGAGATCTTTTTCGTGCAAGATCAACCAACAGACGACAATTTGACGGACGAAGTCTAATTATCAAAAACTATTCGTATTATATAAACCCGAATGACCTTTGGGTAAAGAAAAATCTCAAAACTAAGTTTTAGCTAGAGCTAGATTAGAAAGCTTAAAAAAAAGTAACAAATCCTCTAATATAGCTCAATGGCACCACCGTCCTCCGCGATTATAAACCTCTAAGCACCGTCCTCATGTTACGATCCCAACCCTTTTAGAAATCCAATCAACTAAAATGCCTTCTAAACCGCCACGTTTATGCAACGCTCCCGTAAAGAAAAGATGGCGCTACAACTCCGAAGAAGATAGTCCTGACTCTGCACAAAGAGAAAGAAAAACCCTTCCTCCAATCTTTTCCATCTTATCTGAAAATATTAAAAAATCTTGAATTTCTTACTCGATGAAATTTAATTTCCATCATGTGATAAAACGTGAATGTTTTTTTAGTATGAGAATCATCCCCGAATCTATTTCCATTAAATTCTAGATCGTATTTAAAATTAAGTCGAGAGTTGTAACTTCCTTTCATTATGAGTCATATATTATGACGTCACCTTTGGTCAAGTCCAAGGAAAATTTTTTTTGAAAACAAATGGCCAGATTAGCAGACCTAAACTTTTGATGAGTCTTGTACTGATTCGTTTAAGTTTTTACATGCTTTAACATAGCTAGGAGCTTTAGAGCGATTTTAGTAAATCTAACTTTTGGTCGATTTACGACTATTATCGAACGGGCTCTAAAATTCGCCCCTTTGGCCACCAGGAGTCGTTCTTTTTCGTAAAACTTGAAAATCTTAGACAAACTTTCTCTTGGGTTAAGAGATTATACTGAAAAGTGGATGAACCGTGAATTGGTTTTAATGATCCTGAATCATCAATATAAGTACCATATTTCATTTGGATTTTAATGTCAGGCCATAACTTTCCATAAGTACCAAAATTGTGATCCGTGATTACGACATTTTGGATTTCCTTTTGAAAACTTCCCATTGATTTTCAAAGATTCACAAAAATTTTTTTTCAAAAGGAAGTGAATGGAACCGGAAGTTACTATACTCGCTAATATACCCGAAATTTCACTTGTATATGCCTTAACATAGCCCATAAGCCTTCCTAAGATTAAAACGCATAATAGACTATATATTATAGACTCCCTGATCATCGTTATAATTTTGAAAGTTTTCTTTCGCTCAAAATTCGAGCATTCGAAATCAAGTTTTAATCCGTAGAACCTAATTCTCTCCTAACATAATTTTCCAGGGACCAAATTGAATTTTAAAGGCTTTAAATATGCCTTACTCACTAGCCCTAAAATTAAGCCAGATTTCGTGAAAATCTTAGCAATTTCAATAATCTAGGCAGAACTCCAATAAAAACATCCTTATGTAAAATTGTGACGGTGAATTCTTTTAAGATATGACATTCGTACTCCGTTTTATGAAACTTCATGTGTTTAACCTCGATTTTGACCTATTATAAACGTAGTAAGATCTAACTTCTAGACCCCACTGTCGACATATTTTACAGAAATATTTTGTGGAAACTTTGGTACATAATATACCATAAAAACGATCAAACATAGGCTGACTTTGCGTACTAAGAAAAATTAAGATATCAGTTCCTTGATGATTCATGCGACAATCTGTCTTGAACAAAAATTTTTTCGTATTCAAGACAGTAGTAACAATCCATTTTAGCCTCAATTTAGTCTCAATTTAGTCTCATAATAGTCGCCCATTTTAGCCTCATATAAAAACTAGAACCTGGGAATACCGAGATGGTAGAGGTCATTTTATTACTAAGGCCACCTCATCCTATACAAAAAAGCTTTTATCTCGAACAAGTCCTTTAACATCCTTGTGTGTAGGTCCCTGGCGAGGATCACGCGCCAGCAGACGTTTGAATATTACGGTGACCTTCAGACGAGAAGGACCTGTCAAAAGGAGCAGCCGCGTGAAATATAGCTCACACCAGCCACTACGCGTGTTAATCAACTCACAGAGATCGGCTGGCCGCCATGTAGTAGGAACGGTTTATTTAGTAGAAGTGCCGAACGTACCTTGATATCAACCCAGCTTAGGTTTAACCCGATGATACGCATTAGAATCCACGACCACTCAAAATAAATAATCTTAAATTGAATAACTACATTTATCATATTAATCACATCAATCTTAGTCGCTGGTCAAAACCTTATCTCGCTTTATACCAAGATCTTAATCACCCGGTTTTTTATATCTCATCCTAATTTAGACGCTCATCAGTGATCTTGATCTGATCTTACTTTAATAACTCAAGATTCTTATCGATGATCATGATCTTATCTTATTTTAATAATCTAGATCCTTATCGAAGTTCATGATATTATCTCGTTTTAATACTCCAGATCCTTATCGAAGATCTTGATCACACCTTGTTTTAATACTCAAGATCTTTATCAATGGCCTTGATCTTACCTATTTTCGTTTCATGACCTAAGACTCACATGAATGATCTTAATCTAGTCCTTAATTATATCCATAGATCGTTATCATTAACTTAGATCTATATCGAAACATATTTATTGATAATCTGAAAATCAAAATCAGTCCTCGATCAGATCAAAATTATGGTCCTAAGCCATGATGCTGATCTCGAAATTGACTCCAATCACTGTTCGTCCTTAATTATATACTGTGAAAACCAAATGTGTGCCTTACATTTCCAACAGTCCAGAAATATATTTTTCAGACACGACTTCGGAAATGACGCGCTTTCAACGCTATTATGTTAACCAAAATAACCTTTCCGACAGCGCCAGGGCTGATATTCTCGGTCATTTTGGCGCTAATTCGGAACAAATAAGCCGGACATTCCCGCTCTGGAAAGAGCAGGTAGTCCTGGTTGTTTCCAGTGATAAATCAGACGAAAACCTTCGTCTGCTCACTGATGGCGCGTATAGGAAAGTACCAGAGAACGAAGCTGCTGTGTGTATTTCGGGGACCTACCCGGTGATCATTCTGGACCCGAAATACCATCTGCTGAACTTCACGACAGGCGTTAAGTTGGACTACATCAACTGCTGCCGATTCGCCGTCCTAAAAGCCAACACCAAGCCAGCGCAGAAGAATGTGAAACAGATGGCGTTGGTGAAGATCAGCCTGGACAAACCTACGCAAAATGACCTGACTAAGCTAACTGCTGAAGTCGACGCTGAAAAACTGAAGAATGTTCTCGAGGCATGGCCGTAAGAATTTACTCGTGCCCTGCTGATGCCACAGTTCAAGAAGGTAGAAGCTAACGAAGAACCACCGTCATCCGCCATCCAACCAGCTGCTCCTGAAATTGAACAAATCGATACTGTTCAAGAAAACAATGTGACTCAAAACGAGGAAACTCAACAACTGGTACCTGCGAATCCATCTGATGGAACAGGATCCCAGTTGGCGATCTTAACAGAAGCAGTAATGGCTATGCAAGACCGGATGAATCAAATCGACTTGAACGCTGGAAGCAACGCTCTAATGGTACAATCCGGTGAAGAAAAAACGGCTGAGACTCCCACCGAAAACTCTAAAGTTGTCCTGAGCAGAACCACCTTCACGGTACCAAGAGTGGACCTCGATACCAGCGGCTCCATGGCCGATGCTCTCGATAGTTTGGTTAGCATGACCAGACTAGTTGATGATCGGTCACACAAAAACCTCATTTTACAGTTTTTAACGACCAATAGTTTAACTGACATTATCCCAGACTTGGAGGATAATCAGTTAAACAGCATCCGGGCTTTTCAAGCAGCCATGCTGGATCGGTACGGTGCCCCAGACCCTGTTAGTGAATTCAACGCCATCCTTCAGAGGAACCTGGAAGATCCGGCTACTCTGATCCATCGAATACAACGAGCGTGGCGACGAGTCAAAGCAATGAAAATGAATGACGAAATTCCGGAATCAGAACTTCGTATAGTACGAGACCGGTTCATTAAAAGTCTCAAGGACAAAGGGCTTAGAACCAAATTACGCATTTGGGACACTCCCTATAGCGACTTGGTCCGTGTATCGAGAGACTATATCAATGCTATGAAGATTGAAAATGAAGCCTCATCATCCACTGAAGTTATGGCTGCTTTTGATAACTGTCGTCACTGTGGCCTAGCTCATAGCTCCGAATCCTGCCGCTCCAATCCGAAGCAAAAAACTTCTTGGAATAAACGACAGAAGAGCAACCGACCTGCTTCAAGGAGCCCGGCAAGAATAATCCCGGACAATGTTGGTGAGGATAATCGCTATCAGCCGGTCGAGCGCACAAGGAAAAAATCTTACAATCGACGACCTTATGACCGTCCAGATACCAATAGGTATAGGAAATCTTACAGCCGCAGCCGTTCACCACTTCGTGGTCCGAAACAAGTTCGATTTTCCGATCGAGATCAGCGTGGGAAGAACAACTTTCAGTATAACAACAAAAACCGAAGCGGATGGAGCAATGCCAAGCAAGGAAAGCCATGGACTAAATTTTACAACAAAAAGTCCACTCAGGCGTATTTAGCCATGAATAATTTCGACGATGAAATTGATTACCCATTTGACGGCAGCGTGGAGACTTACTGCCAAGAGCACTGCCGTTAAAATGGCTATACTAAGGGTATTAGTCAGTGTCCACTTACCGGGCACAAAACAGTCATCTGATGACTGTATAACTGCGGTGCTAGACACCGGTTCAAATTTTAATATCGTCAATTTCAACACACTGCCCAAAACAGCTGCCATCGACTCCACAACGCAAACTTCTTTCCGGGATGTAAATGGAACGATGACAAAATTTTTGGGCACCATCCTTCTTCGCTCAAAACTTTTACACCCCATCACATTCTGTGCAATACCGAAAACGGAAAGAGACTGTCTCTTTCATGTAACTGAAGCGCTGCCAGTAACTATGATCCTGGGCATGCCATATTTGGCCAATTGCGCCGTGCAACTTGACCTGAAAAGGTTGAAGTTGACATACAAAAGGCGGCACATTTTCGCTCCCTTTGCTGCAAAATTCTCGTTTTTCAGCAATGTAGCATGCCTAGCGAACGATGCTGAAAACATGCTCGAATCAACTATCCAGCGCAACATGCACTTGGGTAGATCCATGATCGAAAACCCGGACAAAATTGAAGAAATGTTTGGGAAACTCAAAAATGTCGAAATTAACAGTCAGTTGCCCAAACCAGTTCAGGCGGAAATCAATGCCTTAGTAATGCGATACAAAAGCACATTTCAACTGAGAACTGATACAAGTAGCTTATTCATGCATGGTAATCATGAACCTATGAAGATATTTCTATCGTCTAGGGTATTCCAGCCATTGACAAAATACCCTATATCTGAGACCCTTCACTCGAACTTGGACAAGCAGCTCAATGACTGGCTCGCAGCCGATATCATTGAACCTATGACAGTTCATGGAGAATTCTTGTCCCCGCTGCTGCCTGTTCCGAAGAAATCAGGGGAGACAAGATGGGTGCTAGATACGCGTGCGATTAACAGTATCACTGTCCCCATGCGCTTCAACCCGCCAAAGATCATGGACCTGGTGCGGCGAGCAGCTGGGTATAAATTTTATACATGCTTAGACATAGCTTCCTTCTTCTTGTCGTTCAAACTTGATGAACGGTCTAGACCACTCGTCAGCTTCCAATCCCCGATTGATGGAAAAGCCTACCAATTTAGGGTAACAATTTTTGGTCTTCGGAACTCTCTGGAAAATAGTTTGATTCAAATGACAGAAGCGATAAGCTCAATTGAAGGTGCCCAGAATTTTATGGTCACGTACGTGGACGACATTTGTCTGTTCCACGACGACCTGGCCGATCACCTTTTCGACGTAGAAAGAGTATTTCAGAAGCTAGCAGAGTGCAACCTGAAATTGAAACCTTCCAAGGTTACAATTGGAATGAGTGAGTGTGACCTCTTTGGATTCCGTCTGAGTTCTAGAGGTTTCACTGTCTCACCAGCGAAAAAATCTGCCATTTTGAAAATCCCACCACCGAAAACTAAAAAGGAATTGGAAACAATTCTTGGCAAAGCCAGCTACTATCGCAATTTGCTGCCACCGTCAACTGGTATGGGGTATTTCACTAATGCTTTTCGAGATATTCGAGGTAATGGAGCTTTCAAATTTAACGAGAAGCACCAAAAAGCATTCCATGAATTGAAACAGGCAATGCATAATTTTACTCTCTTGCAACGTCTGCTGCCATCGGATCAGCATCTGATTGTTAGGTCTGATGCAAGCCAAACGCATTGGGCGGGCAGCCTTGCAGCCGTACGCAATTGAAGGGAAATTCCCATATTTCATGTGTCTAAGGCTTTCGCAGGGCCTGCTTTACGGTATGCAATATGCCGTAAAGAATTGATTGGTTCCCTGATGACACTTTATGAGTTCCGGACCGATTTGTATGGCCGCGAACACGTAGAGCTTCACACGGATAATGCTTCCACATACTACCTGCTGTGCCACCCTGAGAAAATAAAGGTTGATTCACAAGTACTTCAACATATGTTTTATAACATAAGATACTTGAAATTTAAACCTGTCAGAGTCTCTGGGAAAGACTCAAACTGGGCTTTGATAGATCGGCTGTCGCGTAGCAACAAGTCGATCAAAATATCAAATCAAAATATTCAACAGCTACTCCAGATTGAAGACGATCCAATGCCGGAAGATATGGTGTGTCTTTCGGATATGCGCCCAGTTGACACCAAAGTGAATGGCCAATTGATCACAGCACCTTTATTCGAATTGAAAATCCTGAAGAGGGTCAAAGAAGAAATTCAGAACGACCCAGAATATATAAGGAACAATGTCGTTCCAGAACCACTGAAACATGTCCTTTTGAGGGCACTTCATCGAGCAGGTCACATCGGGCCTCTCCGAATGGCTGCTATACTGACAAGTAATGGTATAGTGTGGAAGAACCGTAATGCTCAGATTGATAAAATTTGTCGACAGTGCACGTCATGCTCAATGAGAAAACCACAAAGCAGGCATATCAACGCTGCTCCTAACGTCCTTGATGTCTTGGAACCGAAACACTGCGTTGCTATTGACGTCACCACAGTGGGGCAGCCTGCAGTCTTTCATACCCTGGTTATGATCGAATCGCCCATCGAACACCTCCAGATCTACTCTATCCAGCAAGTGGACTCTTACTAGTACAAGTTAATGGATTTATTGAATCGGGAAAACACCATCTGAATATTCATTTTTCAGATGGTGTAAGCCATTACTCAAATCATGCTAATACCGAGTGCGGTAGCCTAGAACAAAATCCAAACTTGGCCGGAATTCGTAGATATTTTACGAAATATATCGGCGAACAATTAGATCACGGCGGTTTTGACTACTCGATTGATGCTGGTGCGCTGGCACACCTGAACGACAGTATACCATTTGTCGCCACATCTGATGTGACAAAAAGTCGTCGTGCAGCATATACATCCCCAGCATCCGAAACTACCTTACCTCCAACCACGGTAGACTTTCATGACCAAAATTCATATGACTACGAGTCAGAAATGTCTTCTGTTTCGCCAGAAACAAAAATGACTCTAGTATCAACTATCTCACCATCCGTAACGACTTTAGAACAAACTGTTACACGACGTCGTGAAAACAGAAACATTCAACCCGTTGAAGAGTTCCTTGTCGGTTCAATTGACCACCTTCGTACGGAAGCACCGGACTTTGAACTCGACTGTACCGGCGTTACAGTAACTAATCGGACCTGCAGTCATGCGGGACATGTACCACGCACTATCTACGATTTGAAGGTACCCCAAACTAGCCTGGTATGGATTCTTCAACTTACCTTCAATAACAACCAAGTTTTTGATGGCACTACAGAGACCCACATCAATGAGGCTGGTATTGCTGTATCCTATCATGATAGCAATAATACTAATGTGGCTACCCTCATGATTGCATCCCGAGACTCAAAAATGAGCCTCAAATCAGATGATGGAAATCTTATTGACAAGGATGAAAATCATACTTATATGTATGTACCATTCGTTGCCAATGCGACCCGTCATTTGCGTTTTACGTATTCCGTCGCCGATGTCTGTAGTGACTGTCTATTTCCAGTCAGCAGTAGACTTATGCTTCTGAATGTAAACTCATCTAACCGAACTCGTCGACGAAGATCGTGGTTTTTCGGATTGACCACCAAGTTTGAGGTGGACCAAGAACTTCGTAAGGTACTCTCTATATCCAAAGATTGGAGATCCCTTTCTAGAGTAGAGTTAGACAATATGGCCAAACTGATTAAGCAGACCGACCTTTCTGTTACGCGAAATAGTGACTCACTCTCAAAATTGTATGACCAATTTTGCGCGCAGCAGTCAATAAATCTCGACGACATCGAAAAGGTTGCTTATCGGACGCAAATCCAACAGTCCGCTTCGCGACTTCTAAGTGTAGTTAACCAGTGTAGCCATAATCGACTGCCAGATGAACTAGACTTTGATAGTATTAACTCAATTTGCCTAGTTCACCTGTCAAACGAAATCTGCGAAAAACTTGGGCACCGCATACGAGACGTGATGGGTTGTCGTAACAAAAATATCCGGCTTACGCCAGATAAATATATGATAACCCTTGACATCACGGTACCCCAAGCTTTGAACCTTTCCGGGTACGATATTTTCGAACCTGTTTCGATACCCGTCTTCGACGGTTCATTTCAGCACCGGATTTCGAAATTAGAAGGGGGGCATGTGATGAAATATAGAAATAGCGACAGCATAGTTATTTTAAACGATTGCACTGAACTTGGATCAACCCTGATCTGCAATCCATCACAGAGCCCAGATGACAAAACAGCGTCGTGCTTGGCGGGTATTCTTATGAATTCGACCCAGCCTTGTTTTACTGAATCGTACCAGTCGAGTGAAGAATGCTTCACCAGGACATTTGCACATGGAATTTTGGTTAGCACCAAGAAGCCACTTGAAGTCCACGTGACAGACCCTGGTGGGTTTTTCCGCTCCAAGGCTCGAACCGTAAATGGTGTCGCAGTGATCGCAAATAGTGCCAATGTCACATTTACGGTCGCGTGTAATGGACTGCTGAGCACGACAAAAATGTGTGAAACGACCCCGGTCAATATTTTTGAGTCACACCAATGGATATTGCGCGACACGCTCACGCCTGTCGTCAACAGAGATCTTCATTTTAAGATCGAGGATGACAAGAGGAAATCCGAGGAGACTCTTGTCAATATTATGAGTAATCTGTCTTCGATTGAGAACGATCACAATATGAGATGGATCGACAGTTACCCGTCATTAGACAATCCGCATGGAACCAGTGGCTTAGCGATTTTTCTTATATTGGGTATAGCTGCATTCATCCTTTCTGTTATTACTGTAATAATATCTCGAAAATATTGTTGTAGACCTGGACGACACATTCAGATTGTGTCTACTCCACTGGCAAATCGCTCATTTGTCCAGCAGAGTACACCTTTCATCTCCACCGCCACTTAATCCTTTCGTTTTAGAATGAAATGTCACATTTTGAGAGGAGGCAAAACCATATAATCACTCCTCTCCTAGGACGATCTGAACCATCAGAATCGTCCTTTTCTACATTAATTCCTGTAAAAGACCCGTCCTACTATGACCCTCCACTCTACCCGACCTTTCTCCCCCATAACGACTACCTCATAACATGTTTAAATTCTATAACTCAATCCCGGTACAATATGTCCGAGAACGAGATCATCACCTGTAATTGCCCTGTCCTAGCTCAAAATGTCGCCATTGACATTGCTAAGGCACAATTATACGATGACCCCGAACTCATGCACAAAAAACTCATTAAGATACATGAAGTTCACTCTAACCTTAGAGTCGACCTTATCAAAATTGCAGATGACCTAAGTCAAATCCCGACTTTCCACTCAAAACGCCAAAGATCCATCCGTACATGGTTCCGCAAAAGCAGGGCTATGATTTTCGGATCCATCAGTGGCCTTTTACTCTGCCTTATAACCGCAACACTGCTATATATGGTCTCGAAACTTCGCCTTATCCTCACCATTTTCGGATAACTAATCCATTACTTTTTTTCTGTTTTAAGAATGAAAGTACTTAACCTCCTCATTCTAACCAACATAATCACTGCACGACAACAATCTCGACGAAGAAATCGAAATCGTAAACCGTCCCGACGGAAAAGTCATAGGCAAAGAAACCGCCATCAACATCTTTCCGCCGCTGCTGAACAAGAAATATCAAACAAACATCAACTGATTTCAAAAATACTGAATGATGACTATCAATTTTCCAATGATGAATTTTTTGCGGCCCAAACCTACTTCAAGTGTGAAGGAACCCAACCTGACTGTAATGAAGACGAGACATGCCGAAGAGTTAACAAAGTCCTGTGTAAATATGGCAATTGTGAAGCAGTCCCAGCTCAGTTTTGTGAGACGACATGTGCTTACGATTGCGACCATCCACAGACAATTCTTGCCGATGTACAAGTTAACGGTCATGTAACCCAGACAACTCATAACCCAACCACGAACCCAGCGACGTCATTCGCTACCGACAAACCCACTTCGACGACGTGTTGGGTACTTACAACAACTCAAATCACTTTTGAACAACCCCTCAGAACCACAACAACCCTCCCCAATACCCAAACAACTAGCCGAACCATAGAACCACCACTCATCGACTCATCAGAGCCAAACTGTAAGTTTTTGCCGAATAGGGGTGGATTTCAGTGTAAGAACTGGAACTCTGATTCCATCAGCCACGACCTCAAAGAAGCGCGCTCGCGAGTCGATGAAAACCTAAAACATTATGTGAAAACCAAGCTGCCTAAGTTCGACATCCCGTTAGATCCTGACTGGGTCCGGATTTACAACAAAAATATCGACATTTTTGTTGATGAGATCCTGACAACAAAATTATTCTCCAAATGTTTGAATTTCCACTTCTTCTTGTTCAACCAAAAGAAACCGATGCCTCCAAAGAAATTGGAAGCAGAGAGTATCATTACCATGATAAAAATAAGAAGCAATTGTGGCATACCATTAACACCAAGAAGAAAAAAATTACTGCTTGCAGCCTTGTGGTTCTTTACCAAGCATTGTAACAAAAACCGAAACATTGCCTTGGCACAATATATCCTTCGTCTAACCGAGGATGAACCTATCGTTGATCCGGTAATTGAAGAACAGTTCGTATCCCGCGCCTTGGCAAGAATACTCAGCCAAGCAACCAGAAGTTGGTCGAAAGACTCTAACATCTTTGAATCACTCAAAACTTCTACAGAGATACCCGAACATAAGCTTCATAGGATGAATGACGTTATATCCGACGCAATCCAAACAGCCATGAAGACTGACGACACGAACGACCTCCGGCAAATTGTATTGAGCATCATGAAAGCAGCGCGATCAAAGATGAAAACACGATAATTTCTTAAAAACTGTTGTCAAAATCATAACCTTAAATCTCTCCTTCTTAAACTAAAACCCTAACCACTTACATTTATCAACCTTCTATGATCGTTTAGGTGAGTTCCTACGAACTGGTCTTAACCAAGTAGAACTGAACACCTCAGATTATAACCACTTACCATTAACAATTACGACAGCTATTACTTTTCTGGTAAAGGGGGGAAACATGATCCTTCAGTCACGTGCTGATCCCTCAGTTACGTGCTTAATAGAAACAGTCACTACACCAGATTATGTAAAGTCCTCCACCAGACTCCTGTACATCTTAACATTCTAATCGATTATGTACAGTACGAGTCACCAGACTCGGAATAGTATTTCGCAACCCTATTTCTAAAATATTTCTAGAAATATTATAGAAAAGATTGCGAAATCGTTCGATCTTAGCCATATATAAACTGACTCAATATCATACTTATCATAGTCACTACTATCAACCCAACTATACTTATAATAAATATACTATCAGAACCCCCGTTATTGTTATTAACGTTCATGGTGACCTAGTATGGAATAGTATTTTACTAAAAGTATAACAGAGAGATAAATCAAAAAAAAAAGTGTTAATATAGAGAGTATCCAGATTAAGTGCAAGATGACAGGAAACTTAACGTTGCAAGGCATTCTAAGAAACGTAAATCGAGAATTACAGTCTCGACTTTACAAAACCAC
Source organism: Oikopleura longicauda (assembly GCA_004367895.1). NCBI lineage: Eukaryota > Metazoa > Chordata > Appendicularia > Copelata > Oikopleuridae > Oikopleura > Oikopleura longicauda. Next base: position 198 of record SCLD01089512.1, on the reverse strand, counting down.
CAATATTGACCCTAACTACACTTTTTCATCCGAAATTAACCAACAACCCTTCCCAGAATACCCTCAAGACCGTGCTATTTTACAGCACAAAGTAGAATTCCTAGCATATATTATCCATATCACAAATCATAATAGACGGCTTAGCCTCACCACAATCTTGGAACGGACAGAAAAACTCAGAAATGAGTGTAAAATCGA
>SCLD01089500.1:0-13553 GCA_004367895.1 Oikopleura longicauda | reverse complement strand
GTTTTTTGAATAATTAAAATGACATAATCGCGTTCGCAAAACTGCGATTTCAGAATCGTTCATCGAACAAAATGTCAAAATGTTCGCTTCAAAGTTCAGTCTGTAGTTGGTTTTTTTATTGAACGTGAACACAGAACGTTTTTTTCCGAACACAGGGGAAATGTGTTTGTAACAGTAAATAATTTTTGGTCATACATAGACTGAATTCCGAGAAAAGGGCATACTCGAGAAATTTGCCGGAAACAATTTTTGATGAGTAATTTTATATTGAGAGTTTATTAAGGGTCATTTAAAGTCATTTGAGGTCATGAAAAAATCGTGAAAAAGTTTAACGTGAACAATGTTTTTGTCCGATTATTAACGGGGATTGCTATTACTGTGGAATTTTTGGTCATACGTTAATAAATAATTCTGCGAGTTATTTTTTTCAAAAAGTCTCAGAAGTAATTTTTATATCGTGATAAACTGCCTGCAGTGAATCAATAAGACGTAAGTTCTTGTTGTGAAGCGACCTTAATGGTCAATTTATTTAGGCGATAACTACAACACAGGTGATTACAGAACTTAACCTACCGGGTTTATAAGACCGCGGTGAAGGGATGGTATGACGTCCGGCTTGACGGACGTGGTCGTAGGTGTAGTTGGCGTAGTAATCGTCGTCGTAGTTGTAGTTGTCGGTGTGAGTGGCTTTGATGTCGATCCACAGATTCGGTAATCTCTCGTGGTCAAAAGGACTCTCTTACGAAGTGATTTCGAATCTGCTGATCATTTAACGCAGTGCCAATTAAAGCGTGGGCGTAATTGTCAGACGGTCCGACCGACCTGTCATACAGACGGCTCGATCGACTCTGGACCTCTGGTAATTATGCCCACGCATTTGAAGCGTGGTAAAGTGCGTGGCCCCTCCTTAACTTATTACGCACTGTGTTAAATATCTACATCTTGTTCTAAAAAGAAAATTTTAATTTTGTTCTTATCCTTCCATGTTATCCGGGTTCAATGGACGAAATGGAAGGACGTCGGGGATCTCCTCCCAGCTGGCATCAGAGTCGGTATTATCTAGGACTACCATGGATGAGTCAGACTCGGCCATGGCATTTTGTCGACCAATGAGTTCTAAACGAGGTGGTCGATCTGGTGATGCTGAGAGGATCCGAGCTACATCAGGTGGTCGAATGTTGTTGTTTGAAATTGATAATACGATGTTTGACATCAGATTATCAAGTTCACCATCGGAGCTGTCAAATCCATCAGAATCATTATTATTTTTTGGTGTAGAATGATCTGGTGGAGATGATTGAATTGGACTTGTTGTAGAGTCAATAGGGTCACCATCGGTGATATTTGAAATGTTATCACCGAGGGTGGACCTACTTGGTCTTGGTAGGGTCCCATTTCCACTGTCAGTGGCATCGATGGTGACATCATAGTCATCATCGTCTTTACCAATGTCAACGGGTTTATCTACAACAGAATTTAATGATAGGTCACTAATGTTGACCTGAATACCAATTGACCGTGGTTTGTTTTGTATTATTTGTTGTAGATCTTTAACGTAAGTCTTCATGATACTCAGGTCTCCTTTGCTACCTATATTTGTTGGTAGAAAGAAATACCAGGACAGGTATTTCGTTATACCTCCATAGACATCACCGGAGAAACTCATGAATAATTTCTTGCCCGCGCTTTGTTGACTCATCAATGTAGCGACTGGGAGAAAATCCGATGCGAATTCCGGTGTGTTTAAGCCAGAAGGGTGCATATGCTGGTATTTGATGTAGAAAGGTTTAGCTACATTGAATATTTTTATAAGTTTTTGACGATTATAGAGGGACATAACTTTCCCAATAACCTTTTCTACTTCAGCCAACGTATGTATGCTTTGGCGTGTGGCAGATTTAACTGCCATGGAAATATTTTGCTCTGCTGAGCCTACATCTGAGCCAGTCAAAAGTGAACTTTTTGGCATTTTTGATTCTCTATTTTCAGAATGAATATTTTGAAGCAAATTTGATAAGGTTTCACTTTTGATTGGTTGATTATTTTGTGCTAGTTTACTTGGTATTTTTCCGAGGGTCGTTGGGTTGGTTTCAAAACAAAATTCACAAATTATTTTAGGTTAATGAAATTGTGGAACTTTGTTCGATGTTGGATTTGGGTTCAGAATGACTGTAATGCATTGGTGTGAAAGGATGAAGTTGTAGTTTTATGAGTCATTGAGCATGACCTAGAAGTACTCAGGAAAGAGGGTACTTGATTAGAGTAAGTCAGCTGTTTATCAGCTGATTGTGATCAATGAGGTACCCAAGGGCATGCTCACTAGCGCTCGATGTAGGGTTTATAAGTCGGTTTTGATTTGATATCAAGTATAAACCATTCTTTCTTATACAACAACTACAACTTTCAACAACCAAAATCATGGATCCACAAGATTATCCTGAACAAGCCTGGGCCGAACTTGAGGAAGAATTTACATGGGAATCCATGGACAGTGGTTATTCGAGCGCTGGTTCGAACCACTAACTTATTTTTGGAATAAATTTTGAAATCTACAGCCAAATAAACTTTTTTTTTTTTTAAAAATTAGATTTGTGTTATTGTTTTAGATTGATATGGTCTAAAGATCGATCCTTTATTTGTACTTTTTCTCGGAATAAAGTCTGACAAAAGGATCGTGCTTTTTAGCTACATCTCGGAATAAAGTTTGAAATCTACCTTTTGTACGGTGGTGGTGAACGTCGTACGCGGATCTCTAGATATATAAAAAGGAAAATCGTTAGGCACGTTAGGTATACTGTAATAAGTATAAATAGCATAATAATGCCGCAAATCAATTTTGTTTCCATTATCGGAAAGTTTGATCTGGTGCCACGGAAATAATAATTTATGTTTTGAGCCGCCTACGCACGTCGGTGATTTGTTCGATAATAATTCTGGTTGGTCATATTTCATACTGATTGACCACACAGAATTATTATTTTCAGAAAATTATTTCAAAAGAGCTACATCGTGAGTTTATCGACGTTTCGGATAAAGCTCGATTGACTCAATTGTTTGGCCGTCGAGCGTTATCCGAAAATATCAGACATTTATTCGGAGGTATAAAAGATACCGGTTGTAGCTTTTGGATTAGAATTATAAAATTCGGAGTTCAGAAACTAATTCAGGTACATTTACTTTGGGAATTTTGAAAAATATTTTTACAAGTTGTACGATGTAGTCCTGGTCCGAGATCCCTTCGCTTATATGTCAAAGCAAGAGAAAAAGGATTATCTGACCATAGAACGTCGAGCTCGTTCGAGAATGAAGAATGTCACTCGGAATGAGACTTTTAATGTCAACATTCCGAGCAAGTTACCATTGAGAATCGCTGAGCCCGAGTCTATGACAACTCGAAAGGTAGGGAGAGTATATCTACAGCGTCAAAAGAAAATGAAGGCTCCCCGGATACAGTCTAATCGGTCGAATCGTGTCAAACGTGACGACCAGGAAGGGACCAAATTCATTATATTTTATTTTGATAAAAAAAATTTTGTTATTTTTGAATTATTTTGGTCCCAAATTAGTCCTCCAGCTTGAAACGTGTATCTGCTGTAGATTCGAAGAAGTTGCCCCGAGCTGTAACTCGCATTAATCGAGTCTATGTGGGTGTCAAGGCTGGTGACGAAGGTGAAAGCGATGTTGTAGATTCAATGGAAGTCGATCCCGAACCAGAGGCTGACTCAGGATAGACTTATAATGTGATTTATGGTTTTTAGGCTAAATTATATTTTTATATATATGATATGTGTATATATAGTATACATATATATAAGTCTCAAGGTCAAGGTAATCTACAACCAAGTGATTCTGGTGAGGGTACTCAAGAGAGTTATGAAGAATGGGTAAACTCTGGTGAGTTTTCTGAAGACACTTTTGATGTTGGTCAACCTACGCATTCTGAAGAAAAGGAAGGAAAAGAAAAAGAAGAAGAAGAAGAAGAAGAAGAAGAAAGAGAAAAGGATGAAGATGAGTTATTGAAATCACCTTACCAGGATCGGTTTTACAGGGATGGTACACCATTTCCATCTCGTCCGCAATCGCCAACTAGTATGTATGGCGATGTTGGAGATGCTCTTTCTGATTTGAGGATTGTTTCCAGTTTGGATGATCGTGATTTGGAGTCATTGGATGGTGGTCAACCTGTTGATTTGGCTGAGGTGGCCGAAAAATTAACTTTGAATGATTCAAAGTCATCATCGTCATTGACTTCATCGTCTGATGGAGTATCGGTCGCGTTGGAATCTACATCAAAAGTAGGGAAAGTTGTAGTAAACGACTGTCAGGGTCACTGTGAATGCATTTCATGCACCAAATGTTTGGTGTGTCACACTTGTGAAGAGTGTGTTACTTGTATTAAGTGTTATAAATGCATTGACGATGAGCCTGACTCATCGTTTAGGTCACGCCAGATGGGGATTATTTATGATCCAAAAGATATGACTGAGAAGGGCCGGGCCAACCAAAAAGTATTTGGTTTTCATTTTCAGGATGGTCCTGAGTTACCTACAACCCAAAGTGAACGTTGTTCACTTCGAAATTTTATGTTAGAATTGGCTCGGCTTCGATGTTCGTTATCTGAGGATCATAAAAAACGTATTGGGGTGATTAGAATTTCGGATGATACTCAATTCTGGGCGGTTATTTGTGTTTCTGGCTTTTCCGATATCGTCATACCGAGGTGTGCGAATCATTTAATGGATAACGTTCGTAACCTGCCCAGGATTGAGTGGTATGTTGTAGTTCTTTCTGGTGACCAATACAAGGGCCTCATTCAGATTGGAATGCACGTTAGGTCACATTTGGATGCGACAAAGCGTGTATCTGTTGAGGCCAATGTATATAGTAAAAAGAACACCAAGATGGATACTACAACTCAAACTACATCTTCACGACTTAATTCCCAGGTCATTCCTACACCACGAGTTTTGTCACCATCATCCGGTAGTCACCAGAGTGGTGGCCGTTCCACAATCAAAATTGATGATAACAACAATAATAACAGTCGGATACGACAGCCGTCACGTGTTCATGAAGTGCCAAGAATTAACCAAAATGGTGATTTGGCTTTTGAAGCTCTCGGATTTCCACGGTCACCCCCATTTCGATTATTTCAACCTGAGTTTCAATATCCAGAAGGTGCTCGTGGAAACGGTACTCCTGCTTCTCGACAACGTGACCATCGAAATGGTATTATTTTGGTACCATTGGTACGTGATCGTACTACCGGTCGAGTGGCCCCAGCGCAATATAAGGCCAGGGAGTTAAACGAGGAGAAGGAAATATGTGGGCAGGTTTCTTATTTGACCGGATAAGTCATATTTATGGAAGTTTTGAAATTTCTCGGAATTCATTTATGTTTTGAAATTTCTCGGAATTCACTCTAAACATGGCATACCCTTTTTGAAAATAATTTTAAATTATATCTTGATTAGGTCAAAGGGCATTGCGGCACATCACTTTTGTGTGTGTCGCACTGTTTTGAATAAGCTACATCTATATTTGAAACTAACTTGAAGATATCGCCCATTTATGGCTTATATGGATTGGAATGGTTTGAATCGGTCAAAACGGCATGGAGACACCAGTCGAGTTTTTCCATCTTTCTCGACAATCGCCAAGCAGATTCTTCCGCCAGATGATGTAGCATTTAATGTTCAGCCTGTTTTGGATGAGGGCCAATTTTATTGGGCCGGTCGAAATGTATCACAACTGAAATTTCGGTCTGATACCGAACGGCAACGCATTTTAAGTACGAAATTTGTCCGAAAATATGGGAACTGAATTATAATTTATTTTAGTTGTTTGTGGTGCTAATTATTATGGTCTACATCAAAGCTGGTGGAGGGAACGATCTGGTGCTTGGGCTCAAGGATTTGTTTCAATGGCTTGCATTCGAAGTCGTTCTGATACGGTTGATTTTGTTATGGTTCCTATTATGCCTATGGTGGAGTATCAACATGCTCCTCAAAAGTGGGCCTATCATAGTTCAGGTTTTTAGTGGTTTTTCAGTTTTAGTGGTTTTCAGTTTTTAGCGATTTTCGAGGTGTCATAATTAAATTAAGACACTTGGCAATTATTTGGCACTTTTAACAAAAATGGAAAGTTGGCTGTTGCCCAGGAACGATATCTACATCACGAATATTAAAAATAATTTTGTTAAATTCATTTTAATATTTTATGAAAGTTTGCTGCTGAGCCTGTATCAATTGTTCATTCCATTATTCATGGTTTGAACATGCTCTGTCAGTGTCCTCAGCGTGGTTTCCATCAGTTGTCCTGTAACAATCCTCATTGCGAGCAGTGTCGCGGTCAGTGTTTAGACCTTGAAGATGTAGATCCAGCTTATTTGCCAGTCATTGTCAGTCGAAATTTGTTAAATCAACTTCCTCGATTGAAGTCATTGGCGTCCGATATTCAAATTGATGGACGTGGTAATCTTCAACCAAGTGATGTAGATTTCGATAGATTGAACCGAAATCCACGTAAGTAAATTTTTACATCTTATTTAAACTACATCTTATTAATCTATTTAGGACCTGACCGGTTAGGGTTTCCTCTACAAACCAGGGTTCATTTGGGGTCAAATCAAGGTCGTACCAATGGCCGAAATAATGTTCAACGTGAATATTTGGAGGTATGATATATATTATATACATGTATATATTTTATATGCAAGTATTGAATTATGTTTTAAGTCTATTTTTAATCAAAAAAAATATTTTAGGCCATTTTGTTTATGGCTTGTCAAATTGATGGCGATGATCCTGACAAGTTCGCTGGTGTAGTATCTGATGTAGATTCACTCTATTCGAAGTGTTTTCCCACCAGAAATGGGAATATTCGTGGATACTACAACATGAAATCGACTGGTACGATCTACAACGGTCATATGGCTAAATTTCGGTTGGATTTGAGAGGAGAGGTCCTTATAAATTGGTCACGGCTTTCACCAAAACAAATTGTTTTTGTGATAGGTAGGGTTTTGTTTTTATTTCTTTTTTTTTTTAAAAATGGTTCTTGGTCGAATCGATTTCATTATGTAATAATTTTAGCTGCTGGTGCATTGGTTTATTTTCAAGAAATCAATGAACGAAAAAGACGTTTTCGGTCGAGGGCAAATGGTGTAGCTACATCGGTTTTGGATGCTGATGGGGCCCATATGGGTTCATCGGTCACTTCTGACCAGGTAATATTTCGATTTGAATCTCGTCTAAATCTATTTGGAAGTGTTATTTTAATATTATATCTAGTTGAAGTCGTACCGGTTGTTGAATTATCCTGATGCTAATGTGGTTTATGCTGAGACTTATTTGGAGAAATGGATCTCTTATGCTCAGGCTCACCACATTTTGACCGACGAAAATATGGCTACCCTTCAACAGATGGCGATGGCACGACGGTATTAAGGGTGCTACAACGATTTTGAAAAATTTTGTTTCTGTAAATCAATATTTTTCAAAAATTAATATTTTTCAACAAATCAATATTTAATAGATATTGAGTTGTTGTGTACACAGGGCATATATTCCGGTGTTTGTAAGTCCCAATAAAATTTTCACTTATCCCGTGCGTTATTGCTTTTTGAGTTTTCAATTGTTATGTTGAAAACATTGTTTTGGATTTTGTTTCCGTGATTTGCCTCTGGGGTATTTAACAAATATATTCCTTTTTGCATATTTTGGTCTGGTTTGATGTAGCTTAGCAATTTAAATGAGGGTTGTTTTGCAACAAAGCCAATGAATTTTTCCCATCGAGGGTCGAAGTTCATTGGTTCGTATGTTTGGTTAAAATTGCAAATACAATTATTCGACATTTCTGGAAATATTCGTTCGATTATTCGAAACGAGTACCATTTTCCATCTGGTAGAGCTACATCGAGGTTCGATTCGCGTCGAGCAAATATCAATTGCTTTTTGAAATCAATTTGTTCGACCCGATACGTACACTTGGGTTCATTTTTAGATGTAGGTTGTTTAAGGGTGACCAGATCATATAACTTCAATTTTGTTAATTCCGGATTTGTTACCAGAGGTGAGTTCAGTTCTGGATTTTTATACGGAATTAATTTTTGTTCTTTTTGTTGTAGTTTACGTGCTTGTTTACGGTCTTCATAAAGTCGTCGACTAGCACGATTTATTTTTATTTTGTCTAATAATTTAGCTACATCTATTTGAATCTGGGCACCGTTTTGCCAACCCCTTCCGACGAATAACTCGGCGGGAGTTTGTCCTGTGAATCCAATAGTATTATTTGATTTAGCCGCCGCCAGATGGCAGCATGTTGCTGGGCTAAACGATGTGTCCTCCACCACTTGAACTAAGTACTGAGAAAATATTTTTATACGGGCATCAAGCTCCGGTATGATATTTTTAGAATTAGTGGTGGAGGAGTGAAAAAGGATTTCTATATTTAGTAATCTGAGGGATTCAACTACAACCGGAGATTTGTGCCAGGTGGCGCTGTCACATCGGATGGTTATTTTGGTGGCATCTAGACTATGCGGACACAGGCATACTTTCATATGTGTAATTAATTGTATGAACTGTGCCGCATTCATTGGTTTTTCATATACCATAACCATCATGAATCCTGACAGTGCCTCCATTGCCACCATCATTTTTATAACTTTTCCTTTGAATGTACGTGTAACTTCGTCACACAGTATTGTTTCATAAAAGCGAGTAGGCAACGGTGTAGGTTTTTGGTGTAGGTTGTGATTTTTGTTTCCTTGGTGTAAGACACATTTGGCACACCAGTTGGAAAAGTTTTTCACTTGGTCACGGAGATTTTCAAAGTGAAAATATCTTTGAACGTGTTTTACTAGTTGACTCTGGCTGGTGTGTCCAATTGTGTTATGAACTGCACTAATGGCGTAAGAACACGATTTAACCGGTAATGGAATAACTCGGTAGATTACGCCATCAATGACTTTATCGATTTTGATGTAGCCTTCTTCTATACGCGCTCGGCGTGTTTGAAGAAGGGTTTGAAGCTTTTGTTGACTTTTGGGATAGGAAACTACACCTTGTTGTAGACCTTTATAAAGGGTCATTAGGGTTTTATCGGTCATTTGGTGACCAAGGATAAAATCTACATCTTTTAGAAAGCTTGTTAGGTTTTTATTTGTTGTAGGTATAACTGCATTTTGGGTTGGGTCAAATTGAGATACGGAAATCGTTTTGAACGTTTCTGTATTGGATGGCAAGTTTTGTCCATCGTATTCGGCCGAATCCAAAATGTTACCTATTGAGTCTGAAAATCCTTGTGATTCTATAAAGGCTATAATTGCCTTTTTACAATCGTGGTCGGGCTGAGCCGCGGCACAAATTGTGCACTGTGGTGCGCCTACGCATGGTTCATTATTTATGAATAGGTCCAGACGGGACATATCGTCCGCAAATTTAATTTTGTCGTTTGTAGCTTTTGCGTGGACTGCGTGGGCGTCCACTATGCTCATTATAGCGAAGAGGGAGTTACTCAAAGGTATATCATTTGTAGGTAGCTCTCCTCTTCGATATCGTTCAAAAATCTTAACTACACCGCGACTGTCTGTGACTATAGTTGTAGAACTTTTACTCTGGGTTAAAAGTGGCATAAATGCGTATACCATTGATTTTAACCCTAAGAACTCGATATGACAACTGGAAATTAGGATTTTTCTTTCTTGGTCGTTTCGAGTTCTACTGAAAAATGAAATCAATCGTGGTCCATTTGGGCCGGTCTGGTATAAAAATCCACCAGTGGCATTTTTTGATGTGTCTACAACGAGGACATTGGGCAAGTTTGGGTCAAATGGATGTAGCTCCCTTAGTTCATTAAGGGCCTTTTTGACATTTTCAAAGGCTTTTATAAGGTCTGGGGTCCAGACAATTTTTTCTTTGTCCAGACCTTTAGCTATATCATTGAGAATTTTGAAAATTTCACTACTGTGGTGCGTAAATTTCGCAAGCCATCTCATTCGACACAAAAATGACCTAAGGTCATATTTTGTTATGATGTCAATCCAATTGACATCTTTTAATTTCATCACATAGTGTGGACTTGCTTTGAGTCGTCCGTTTTCTATGTGATGACCCAAAAATTTAAATGTTTTATTATGGATAAAGGTCTTGCTGCCTTTTAGTTTTATGCCGTTTTTCCGGCATATGCCAAAAAATTGGCGCAGGACTTTTAGCCATTTTTCTTTGTCAGGGCCTCCTGATACAAGTAAGTCATCCATGTATTTTTCCACGTACTCGTGTACCTGGAAAAATACACGTGTCATTGAATTTTGGCATATCTGAGCCGCTGGGGCCCACCCCTGGACGACTCTGGTAAAGAAATATAGGCCTAAAATTGGTATGTTTATACAAAAATAGGGCCATAAGTTTTTATCGATTTTAATGATGTAGAAGGCGTTGGCGACATCGCATTTCATGTTGTAGCCATGTTCGCTGGCCTTGACAGCGAAATTAAGTGCATTAGGTAGGTTGTCCGTTTGGACACCTACGTATTTTGTCCTTTTGTTTACTGGGACACAATCTACAACTATACGAGCACCACTTAAAATGTTGACGATATTTCCATCGTCATCTTTTTTCTTAACTACAAGCATCATTAATTGCTGTTTTGGTATGACGTCATATTCATGACATGGACGAATGACGTCATGGGCTGCCAAAATTGATATTTGTTTGAGTAGGGCGTACAGATTATCTCCTTCGAGCTTATTGTGACCAGGCCGTTGTGGATATATACGGTCATTTTCTTTAATATTTCCTTTGACCGTGTATTCGGGGCCTAAGCATCCTATATCGGACGAGAATACGTCTTTATATTCATTTAGTAAACTTTTAACTGTTGTAGTTAATTCGGGGTCATTTGAGGTCATTTTGGGGTCAAATGTGACCTGGTCATGGGTGTACGTTTCCTTGTCCTTCTGTCTTAGTCTTTCAATGTAAGACATAAGGACACTTCGATTATCTACACCGGGTTTCATGCTTATAGGTGGTAGGTTGTATTGACCATTTTTCGATGAAAAATGGTTATTTATACAATCTACACATCCAGTGCATGAGTCTGGATTCATACAACATGGGTCACCATGTGTCCCATCCACACTGTCTGTGTCTGGAATTTTATTCTTATCACAGACAGAGTCTGGATCGTCAGGGCCTCGGGCTGTAGCTTTTTTTGCTAAGATTTCCCTATGGGCCTTATCATTAGGTTCGACTGGAAATTGGCAATTTAATACGGGACATATCATATTTTGGCCCAGTTTGGCCATTTCATTCATTTTATGAATAGAATGGTCAAAATCCGGGTCAGTTGCGGAGAGGTGGCGTATGGTGGGCATTTTTAGATTTGTGTTTCGAAGAGGTCCTTTATTTATTATTATCGTTCCATTGCTGTAGTTCAAGATAAGTCCTAGTCTTGTTATATCGGGTCCTCCCATTAGAATTGTGTTGGTTGATTGTTCACTTTCACAAACAACCACATTTTTCAATGTGAGGACACCGTGTGGTGATAGTTTTAGCTTTATGTCTACTACATCTGAGCTTAATTTTAGTGTGCTGCCTCCGGCGCCACAATAGTTTCTCCGTCTTTTGCCTACAACTGTATAATTCGGTCGTTTTAGTGCTTTTCGATTAACCAAACTGGACGATGCACCTGTGTCCACTAGGACGTATCCTGTTGAGTTTTTATTATTTGAGAATTGACATGTGAAAATCGGTTTGGGTATGCGAATTGGTCCTAAGTATTGATTTTTTATATTTTGTATTTTATTTTCGGTTATAGGACTAGTTTTTGATATATGCGGGTTTTCAAATTGATGCTTAGATCGATCAGGTTGGTTTTCAAATTGATGCTCAGAACTACAACGTTTAAGTTTTTCAATTTTTAAGATTTCTGATAGGACCGAACCTTCACTGGTTGGGCCTAGTCATTCGAAATCTTGATCATTGAATTCAGATGTAGCTGTGATACCACTGGTATCGTTGATGAATTCGATGGGGTCTCCATATTCAATACCGTCATTATCATTTACGTCCGGGATTTCGAATTCTTCAACATTTATGTTTGCTATTTTATTGATGAATCGAAATCCTGGTCGTGTATTGCCGTATCTGTCGTATGGACAGTTTGAGTCTGGGCCACCACCAAAGGGACCCTCGTGATATTTGTTAGCTCCGGACCACTTACTACAATTTCGACAAAGTAGTCGTTGTAGACGTTGTCGGTTGTCGGGTCGATTTTGGTTTGGGTTTGGTCGAGGTGGTGGTGGTCTTTGGTTGTAGTTTGGTTGAAATCGATTTCTGTTTTGGGTAACATTTCGATTTTGAGCTCGGCCACGCCCTCTTTGGCGTGGTCGTCCTCGAATAGCATTTATATCTACATCAGAGATTTCGTTAGTAATTTGATTTATGGACTTTTGACTTTTTGAAATTTCATCTAAAATGGGCCAAAGTTCATGACGGTTTTCATGCCATGCTCGGTAATCTACTTTACCTTTTATTTCATGATGAAACCGTTTTTGAACGTTGTCCCATTGATTTTGTGGTATATTTTGAAAAAGGATGTAGGTTAGGACGGATACTATGGACGTGTTAAATTCGTCCGGATGTCGTTGTACGTTCTCGTCCCCTGGAAAATCCTTACAAACTGGAAAGTTGTCAGTAAGGAATATTTTTTCTAACAAAAATCTTAATTTCTGTATCTTGAATTCCATGGGGCTTGAACTTTTAACGATTTTGTCAATTTTCCTGAACCAGTCCACCATGGTGTCCTGGGTCTTACAACGTCCATATCGGCGTTTGGCGGCGTTAACTACATCTTTATATGTTTTATAGAGACCGTTGATGTAGGATTCAGTCAGATCCATGGGTAGACAGTTATGTCCGTGATCGTAGGCGGCACGAAGTGCTTTGACGTTTAATTTATAGTCTTCAAAGTATGTCGTGGCGCCCAGACCTCTTGTACCACTTAAGCCATCATACCAGCCGCCGGTTATAAAGGAGACAACCTTGTCACCTAGTGTTAGGAGCGAGTCTGGTGTTTGAGGGCTGCCAATGATGTTGTTTTCAGCATCCGCATCGATTTTTATCATATTGAAGCTTGACAAGGCGATGAATTTGTCCCAGCTGGTCTTGCTGGGGTGTTTGTCCGTGGCCTTGGCGTCAATGATAATGTCGTTGCGTCTGATGAATCCGTTTTTGATGAGATTGCATAAGTCAATTATCGAAGAAGCTACACCGTATTTGACGTTAGAGGCCATGGTATCGTCGTTGTTACTTGTCCAGAGGTAACGAAACGTTTTAGAACGTTGAAATTCGTCCTCTTTCAAGGTCATAAACGCCGCATGCCATGACTCCCATAGTTCATCTGATATGGTGGGTGTATCCGGTAAGCGGAACACCTCACCTGCGATCATTCGTTTGTAGTAGAGGTTCATTGTGTGGTCATTATTAGTGTCAAAACGGTTTACCTGGTTGTCGGTTTCGTTGTAGTTGTAGTCATCGTTGTCGTCGAAG